>PVKM010026595.1:0-19250 GCA_004027735.1 Carollia perspicillata | reverse complement strand
TCATAAGTGAAATGATGGAAAATGCACAGGGAACCAGTAGTGATGGGAAGAAAACTGGGACTCAAATCAATGGAGTGGACCAGAAGGAAGAAACAAACAACCAAGCAGAAAAGAATGAAGAAACAAGAATTCAAAAAAATGAGGAGAGGCTTAGGAACCTCCAGGACATCTCTAAATGTTCCAACATCCGAATTATAGGAGTGCCAGAAGGGGAAGAGGAAGAGCGACAAGTGGAAGACTTATTTGAACAAATAGTAAAGGAGAACTTCCCCAATGTGGCAAAGGAAATAGACTTCCAGGAAGTCTGGGAAGCTCAGAGAGTCCCAAAGAAGTTGGGCCCAAGGAGGAACACACCAAGGCACGTCGTAATTACATTACCCAAGATTAAAATGAAGGAGAGAATTCTAGAAGCAGCACGAGATAAGGGGACAGTCACCTACAAAGGAGTTCCCATCAGACTGTCAGCTGATTTCTCACAACAGACCTTATAGGCAAGAAGGGTCTGGAAAGAAGTATTCCAAGTCATGAAACACAAGGACCTACATCCAAGACTGCTCTATCCAGCAAAACTTTCATTTAGAATGGAAGGGCAGATAAAGCGCTTCTCAGATAAGGTCAAGTTCAAGGAGTTCATCATCACCAAGCCCTTATTATATGAAATGTTAAAGGGACTTACCTAAGAAAAAGAAGAGAAAAAATATGAACAGTGAAAGGATAGCAAACTCATAGTTATTAACGACCACACCTAAAACAATAGCAGACTAAGTGGACACATAAGACAAGAGCGAAACCACAGAAATGGAGGTCACATGGAAGGTTAGCAACAGGGGAGTGGGAGGAGAGGGTGGGGAGAAGGTACAGAGAATAAGTAGCATAGATGGTGGGGAGAAAATAGACAGAGAGAAGGCAAGAGTAGTGTGGGGAATGCAGAAGCTAAAGAACTTATGATACGTGGACATGAACTAAAGGGGGGGAGTGTGGGTGGGAGGGGGTGTGCAGGGTGGAGGGGAATGAAGGGGGGAAATGGGACAACTGCAATGGCATAATCAATAAAATATATTTAAAAAAACCTTGTCCTTAATTTTCTCTCAAATAGTTTTTTATTCTCAATTTCATTTACCTGTTTTAATCTTTATTATTGTTCTTTTTTCTGCCAGCGCTGGGTCCAGTTTGCTCTTCTCTCTAGTTCCTTAAGGCACATGATTAGAAAGCGGATTCGATCTATTTCCCCGCAGACATCTCCCACTACAGTACCCCCAGCACTGACTTCTCGCACCCCATTCATTTAGGTATGTCCTCATTTTCCTTCTTCTCAAGGTACCTTCGAATTTCCATTGTGACTTCTTTCTTGATCCAGTGCTTTAAAAATGTGTTAATTTCCACGTATTTTTTTACTTTTCCTGAGTGTTCAGACCCTAAAACCCAGTCATGCCCACCAGCCATGTGAGCAAAACTGCACCGGAAGAGACACACACAGGGTCCTCTGCTGGCTGTTCACAGCCAACACACTTAACTGAAAGAATGGACTGACTGAAGTACGTTCTTCTGAATGCTACACAGCAAGGAAGATGAACAAGTCACGCAACGTGAACAAATCTCACAACTATTCAGCCAAAGGAGCCACTCCTGTCCAAAATAGACAAATGAAATGATCCTACCCATTTAAAGTTCAAACAGCCAAGATTAAATTAGGTCATTCAGGCTGTATGTTCTGCTAATTAAACTCTATTTACAGTAGAAGGAGTAATTTCCATAAAAGTCAGATTAGCGATCACCTCGGGGAGAAGGCAGGGCATACTGACGGGAGTGAGGAGGAGGGGCTCCCGAGGTGCTGGCTGTGTTGTCCCTTGTTGCAGCTGGTCGTCGCAGGGCCCCACGTTACGGTGACCCACCGAGCTGGGCTTCTGCGGTAACGGAGCCGTGTGTTTGTGCGCTGGACTTGCCAGTGTAAGAGATACGTACACAATTCTATTGGCTTTGAGTTGGTAACAAGCTTAACACTTCATAAAAGCAAAGGCAGATGTTTCCTGGAGGAACCCACCTTTAATCCAGGTCTCAAAGAATTTTCCGAGAGCATACCGAGTACCATGGGCTCGCAGTGAGGAGAAACGAGGTCCCAGAACACCCAAAGAAGGAAGTCACCGTGAGTGACAGCCGCCGGCAATGAGACTTCGGAAATGAGCCACAGACTCTGGATGCTGGACATAACGTGTACAGAATATAAAATGGACACACTTCTAACAAATCTGATGAAACGGGAAGGCATAAATTAACATTATTAGTGATGAAAAGATGCTGCAGAGATTAACTCTATTTTATGAGCTATTACATACCAAAAACTTGCAATGAGATGAAATGTATGTGTTCCCAGAAAGTGTAACTTAACAAAACTGAGTTTAAGAAATGTAAATGGTTCTCATTTTCTAAAAAAATTCAATCAGAATTTTGAAATGTTTCCTTAATGCAAACAACAGCTCAGAGGTTTGACTGCTGAGCTCTACTGAACACTCAAGGTGCAGAGAATATGGGTCCGAGGTCTGGGCAGAAGACTCCTCCGTGTTGTTGAATGAACCAGCCTCACTTTGAAACCAAAACCTGACAGTGTAAGAAAATGACATCAATATTACTCATAAACACAGATTTAAAAAAACCCTCAGCCAAATAACAGCAAAACAAAATAATCCATTTACAGACACAAAACATCACAAACAAGCTGGATTTATCCAAGAAATGCAAGGCTGCTATACACACGCACATACACACACAAATCAAATAATGTGACACACTGTATTAACTGACTAAAGGGGGAAAATCCTGCCCTGGCTGGTGTGGCTCAGTGGATTGAGCATGGGCTGCAAACTGGGGGGTCACTGGTTCGGTTCCCGGTCGGGGCACATGCCCAGGTTGCGGGCTGGGTCCCTGGTGCAGGGAGTGCATGCAGGAGGCAGCCTCACAGTGATGTTTCTCTCCCTCTCTTTCTCCTTCCTTTCCCTTCTCTCTAAAAATAAATAAATAAAACCTTTAAAAAAATGGGGGGCAGAATCCTATGATGTCTCAAGAGAGGCAGAAAAAGAACTTATAAGGTTGAACATCCATTTGTAACAGAACAGAGACAGACAAATCCAAGGAAGCTCTCCTGCTTGACAATCATGTAACAAGGACCTACTGTAAACCTGCTTCTTGGTGAAAATGTGGAAACACGCAGACATCTGCCCACACAATTTTGCACATTAATGTCTTGGAGGCAGCAGTTCAATAAGACAAAGACAGGGTCAAGAATTAGAGAAGGAAGCCAGATCGCAGCAGGTGACATGGCAGTCAATGTGGAGAACAACAGAACCTGCATTCTTCTTTTCCTGGAGAATTTTCGTGAGTTTATCTGAGTCAACACTGACAACAGATGCCACAGAGCCACAGCTCAGGTGCTCCCAACAGAACCTAGGTTCTCCTTAGAACGAGAATTGGGCATAAACGCTGGGTGCACGGCATGCAAAAACTGACATTCTTTAAAAAAATTTTTCTTAAACTTACTGGTTTTAGAAAAAGGAAGGGAGAGAGAAGGCATCGACTTCTAGTACCACTTGTTGATGCATTCATTTGTGGGTTGATTCCTGTGCGTGCCCTGACCGGGGATCACAACCTTGGTGCATTGGGATGACACTCCCACCAACTGAGCTTCCCAGCCAGGGCAAAACCCAACTTTCTTTATGGCAATGGCAAACATGTTAGTTAAGAAAGACACCATCTGTAAGTTAGAAAATTTCAAGAAAGGAACCTAGAAAAGTACTTCCTTGCCAGCCTTGGGGGCCCCAGTCACTGCCAGCCTATGGATCCGCAGCTCCTGGTCTCTCCTGGGCACACCTCTCGTGGGCTTGCCTGGGACAGAGGCACCCCTGGCTCTAGGCTTTAGAGCCAGGGTTAAGAGTCCCCAGCAAGTGTCCGGTCAATGAGGGCCTCTGACTGGGAGGTCTCCCAGCACTTGTCCCCTCCTTTGCCTGTACAACCCCTCGAACCTTGAGCACGGGTCGGCATTGCTCAGTGCTCCCATGGACTACCCGTCAGTGCATGAGCACCCAGGGCAGCAACGTGGCTGGGTTTCTCGCTGCCTGCCAGAGCAGGGCCCAGTCCCAGCAGCGTGCCAAACATTCACCAAGCACTGAACTGCATTTTGTCTCTGACCATCTCTGATGGAGCCCCAGGGTAAGCTTTGCCCCCACTGAGTCCCTGGCCCACAACAGTTGTGTTGACGCTGCTCGGCACACCACACAGTCCTGGGCACCATGCCCACGTCGGGGAAAATCTGTCTGGGGGCTGGTGAGGGCTGCACTGCACCGCACCGGTCCAATCAAGCAGCAAGCCCCGACCCTGCTTCCTGGGCTGTGGTTCTGTCCCAGATCGCTCAGGAATGGCCTGCTGGCTCCTGGGTGGGCAGCCAGACAAGCAGCTTTCCTACACACGCACACGAGGCAAAGAGCAATTACACCCCTTGAACAAAACGGGGAGAGAAATGATCCAAACAGCAAATGAGCACACAAAAAAGCTATCCGGTTCAAATTATTGGTTTTATTTCCATCTGTACCACAAGCAGAGTATCCAAAACAGACAGACATCATGGATGAAGTTTAAACGCAACAAAGAAAGAATCGTAGTATGTACACGGAGGAGGAGAAAGAGGAGAAGGAGGAGGAGGAGGGTTTTTCATATCAACTTTTCCTATTTTGCAGTTTCTGAAGAGTAGAAACCACATGTTTCCCCCCCAATTTAATGTACTATGAAGAAATACAACTTTCATGATCAACCATCTGTCCTTAAACATAAAACGAGAGATTTTGGCCACGTGGTCATCCTGGCTCCTGAAGTCTGGGTGTTGTTAGAACGTAACAAGAGCGTTCCCACGAAGCCCAGGAAGAAGATGGTCAGTCGGAGGGCGGGTGCCCAGCAGAGTGCCCGGCAGAACACGCAGGTCCTGCCCTCCCCCACTCCTTGCACTCCCACTGACTGGAAGTGAGCCAAACAGCTCAGCAGTCAGAATGAAGAATGAACTTTTCACAGAAGAGGGACGTTCCTTCAGCCCCATTTAAAGTGAATTGTGCCAGCCCTGCTCTGTCAGAGGGAGGCTGAAGGCCACCAGTGCTGCAACGCCAGAGGGCCTCCACCGCGAAGGTGCTACACGCTGAGGCTGCTGTGTGGCTTGAGGCCTGAGGAGGGGTGCGGAGGTGGAGGCGGGCTGGCACCACAGGCCCCCCGCCGTTACCCCCTAGACCCTGGGTGGTGATGGGCAGCACGGCCACCCGGATGAGCCGAGGCTCTCACGTGCCTGTGGAGGCGAGCAGAGGGGTGCTGGCTGGGCCCCTGGGGAGGGGAGGCCACTGAGCTCTGCCAACCAAAACCTACGGAGCAGTCCAAAGCCCAATCGGCCAGAGCAGCAAATTCTGGAATGAACGTGGCGGGGTGAGAAGGCCGAGGCAGGCCCAGCCAGGCATGTGGGCCAGGCCCTCTGACACCGGGGGCGGCTGCAGCTGGGGCGACAGCGCGGACGTGGGCTGATAAGGCCACAAACACTGCCACCGCCTCCCAGTGTCCGTGCTCGAGGAGACGCTGGGCAGCGGGAGCTGAGGACCAGAGGGCATGTGGCAAACAGAGGATGGATTTTATCAGAGAAGAGCGTACGCTGGACCACAGGCTGGGCCTGTTTACCTTGCAGGGCCCGTGCCAGGTGGAGAACTCTGGGCCCAGTCAGTTCCTGAGAGCAGGCAGTGACAGGGCAGGGTGGGGCAGGCACTGGGCCGCAGGCACCGCAGACCAAGGGACCCTGACAGCACTGCCCTCCCGGGCTGTGGGTGCACAGCATTATTGCACATTTCTTCCTCAGGGCCATGGGTGGCCCTGCAGGGGCTCTCCATGTGCAGAAGTCCCTGCATGTTACTGCTAAGGTATCGGCAGAGTCACAGTCAAATGACTCTCGGGAAGAAAGAAGTCCCGTGGTTGGTGCTTCTGGGACTGTGTCTGGCTTGGTCACTGTGTCGGGGAGATGCCTGGGACGAGGTAGCGTGCCCGCAAGAGCTGTGCGGACCTGCTCGCGCTCTGACCGCGGCCAGCTCCTCGAGGACACCGCCAGGAGAGAGCTGAGCAAACTGTCCAGACAGGGAAAACGTCTTGGCGAATCTGCAGGTTCCAGAAAGAGGCTCGAACCCTGGTTCTTGCCTCCCAGGTGCCCGGGGGCAGGGCCCCCGAGGAGCAGAGAGACACAGACCCCACTCCCCGGCATCAAGCTGGAGGTAACGAGAGGCTCTTGGAGGGCTGGAGACGAAAAAGCAGTCTACGTGTCAGGCATTGGTTGTGAGATAGTCTCTGTGAGCTCAGGAGACCGGAGGCAGACACCCCATGGAAGGCGGCAGGGCGGCCCTGTCCGAGTTGCTGCCTGCCCCTTCTCCCGGCAGTCCCCAACACCTCATATGTAAATGGGATGGTAGCGTTTGTGGCTCATCTTCTTCCTGCAGGTTGGGCAGGTGTTTGCGTTCTTGAGGGAGTCTCGGAGGCACTGGCTGCAGAAGACATGGCCGCACTCCGTGGAAACGATGACGCGGCCGTTCTGCACAATCTAGGCAACGCAAAAAGCAACAGCCTTCATGTGTGCCCGTCCCAGAGCCGCAGCCGCCCCAGGGTCCCGCTGGCACCAGTTTTGTGGTAGCAAGTGAGTCTGCAGGACCAAGGGTTCCCTGCAGCAGCAGCCCAGGGAACCCCAGTCGCCTGAACCAGCAAGCCTAGAGAGGTCACTGCTGGTGTGGGAGCACATGGTGGGACAGTGATGTGAGGCTCGGGCCACGCAGAACATGGGGAGGTTCTCCTGGGCCAGGACAGGGAACATGGGAGCCAGAGGGAAGGCTGCAGGGCCCCGAAGCTAGTGATCTCCCCTCCCACAGAGGCGGGGCAAGCCACGTGCCAGCTGGGGCAGGACTGAGGAAGCAGCGTAAGGTCCCACCTAACGAGAAGGCCCTCACTCATCTGTCCATCCCACAGAGCAGGAAGGCCACCACTGGACCTGCTTACCTCGGAGTACCCGTCCATACAGATGGGGCAGCTGATCGTGCCAGAGGGCCTAGAACAGAGTGTTCCCGTCAGTGTGCAGCACACGCAAACTCCCGTCTGCTCCTGTGAGAAGCTACCACGTGTTCGGCCAGCCCCCTTCAAGAGCCTCCCTTGAGCCTGCCTTGGTCCGGGTTCTCGGGGACTCACAGGAAGACATTAGAAGGTGCAGACACCTGAGTTGCCATGACTGCCCCAACCCAGCCTCCGCCCCTAGCACCCCCAGCCTGCAGGTACCTGGCACCCCCTGGTCATAGCGCCCAGAGCTGAGCCCTGCTCTGTGCCAGCCCCACCTGCACCCAGCTGCCAGGGAGAGGCTTCAACAATCCCTCTCAGGGCCCAGGCTCACAGTGCTGGCTAAAGGCCCAGTGTATCTAACTCCCTGCCCCAACCCCCTGGGAGATGGAGGAGGAAGAGGATCCCATGCCAAGGACCAAGGAGGTCCCTGATGGCCAGAGATTTCCTGGAGAGGGAGCCTGCCCCCAGTGAGGATGGTGGCAACAGGGTGGTGGGCACCAAGGTACCTGAGTCCCGGAGATGTCTCTTCCCTGGTGTTTCTGGGAGTGTGTGTAGTCACATACACGTCTCTGTCCCTGGAGAGCTCCTCGTCATCACTGCTCACCACACAGCTGTCGGTGTGGTCCTGGCGCGGCCGCCTGGCGGTTCTCCGCGGCCGCCTCCTTTCTGAGACGTGAGTCTGAACTCAGGACAGGGGCCTCCCTGGCCCACCACCCCACACCACTGTCTCTCCCGCCATGGATAGCCCAATCCCAGACCGCAGAGACTGGCTGCCACGCCCAGCCACCCCCACCCCAGGAGGTCCTGCCCAGCCCTGAAGAGGCTTCCCTCGTCTTGCCAGAAGTCCATCCCTGAGGAGAGCAGATGCCCGAGCCACAGGCCTGCAGCCTGTGCCAGGAGTGCATTTCCTCCACGGGCACAGGACTGGCCGGCTGGCCTGACCACCACATCATCACGGGCATCCTCCCACCTAGCCTTCTTGCATCCTACCGCACGCCAGCTGTCCATCCAAAACCATGAAAGAGGGAGACCACTCACCATCAACGATCTTTTAAAAAGAAGGAGAAAAGACAGAATCAGTTTGATGTACAATGTGCTGTGTCTTTTAGACACAGAAATGACAAAGCACTTATTTCACATGCAAAACCCCCAGGGAGCCGAGGGGGCTGCTGCCACATGACCAGGGAGGTCCATCCAACCTTGGGAGCCACCAGCTTCCTCTGCTGAGGACAGAGCGCCCAGTGCCCCCCACCCACTGTGCTGCTATGAGGACTAAGGGAGACAGGGCCCAGACCCCAGGGCACCAGGCACACGGAGCCCAGGACCAGCTCCACAGTCACCAACGACAAGCACCTGACTCCACGGTGGCTACTGCCATGGATGGGGTGCTGGCCGGGCGGAGGGCGCCGTGCTCAGACAGCAGTAAGAGCAGCCACCAAACAGAAGCAGGTATGCAGGGCCGGCTGAGAGCAGCCCACACTAGGGCCTAGGTGGGTATAGGTCTGCGCCCTGGAGGCCCACAGAACTTCCACCCAGACCCATTCTGCTACAGTGGTTTCCAACCAGGGCACAGCTCTCTCAAATTCACAGCCTTGTGTCTCTGGGACCCGCTGTAGACACATTCCCAGCATGTTGTGGGCCTGGTCCCTTGGGAAAGCCTTTTGCCCTCTCCTCGGCTGACCCGGGCCAGCAGCCACCATGAGGGGTCAAGGCAGAGACAACTGGGGTTACTCCCCCACCTTTTCACATGAACTGCCTACTGCCATGGATAACACCCAGTTCTGCTTCAGAACAACTAGAGTGGACTTGGTGTCACCCCGATGGGCACAACTGGCTATCCCAGCAGCAGCATGAAGCCCCACACACGGGGCTACCGAAGGCGCTTGTTCCTAGAAGGCTGCTGAGTGTGACAATGAAATTGAGGGACAGCCAATCTCGCCATCGGGGTCGCATTTACTGGGAGACAAGCATGGGTGGGTAGAGGCACTGTCCTTGTGAGGCCTGGGCAGTGGGCCGATGGGGCAGAACCAGGTGGGAACGCAGAGAAGAGGGGAACGCCACCAGCTCCTGCAGCATGCAGGGACTGGTCCCCACGGACCTGACACACACTGGAGCTCCACACGCAGTGACCGGAGAGCCCCCCTCACCGGGGATGACGGGCTGTCCCCACCTTTAATAGGACAGCTCAGAGAAGAGAGCAGAAAAGAACGGTGCCTTGGCCTGGCCATGCCACACCCTCCCCACACCCACCGGCGGCACTGTGACCACAGGGCTCTGGGACGCCCTGCTCTGGGCTATGGTCCCGCAGGCAACATGTGCTCGGCTGGCAGGAGGTGGGCAGGGCCAAGCCCCGAGGCTTCAGGAGTGCAGACTGCAGGCAGGTGCCTAATCAGTGAGCAGGGGCGGCACAAACTTGCAGCCTCCCCGCTGGCTGGGAGGATATGAAGACACCAATGCCAAACCAAATGACAGCCACTCAGAAGCTCCTGCCCGGGCTGCAGAGTCAGAAGGGCATTGAGCTGGCTCAGAGCTCCTCCCTCGGCCGGGGACCCAACCCAGGCCAGGGCAGTCAGTCATATGCGGTGGGGGGTGCGCCTGGTGCTGCAGCTGTAGCTGCCCCAACACACCAACCCGGGGCTGGTCCCCTTTGGGCTCTGAAGCACAGGGAAGCCTCACAGCGCCTGCCACCGCTGACATGTACAGCACCAGCTGCTGCGCAGTGGGGAGGACAAGCCCTTCTCCTACAGACAGATGACTGGCTTTCCAGGGGCCCCTGGGGATTCAACAGGCCCTGCAGTGACCAACAGGACAGAGCCCAGCAGCAGGAGCCACTGGGGACACTGGCACCTGCTGACACCCGACATTTCTAAGGGTGCTCCCCAAACAAGAGTGCAGAGAGCCACTTGTTTTAGGTGACCCAGCAGTCACACAGCCTGCAATGACAGACACCGCCCAATGACAGCTTGTGGCCACCTCTGAGGCCCCACCAGGAGAGCAGTGGGGCCTGTCAGGAAATGCCTGTCAGAGCCCGCTCCTGCTGTTTCCTCGACCCTGGCGGCACCACGAGCTCTCCCCTCTTTGGCTGTGACTACGCTGACTGGCTCGCTCACTCTCACAGTCACTGGGTGCTCCCCTTCACCCCACCTGTCACTGCTCCTAGACAGAGATGGGTGGGCTCTGTCCCTGCCTGTGGGCGCTGCAGTCAAGCAGACCCCTTCACTGGTCATATAATTGAGCAGGCAGGCAGGTGCGGACAGAGCGGAACCTATCCTCACTGGAACGCCTCACAGAAACACATGAGGGTCCGGGAACACCAAACTGACTGCCAATCAACAATGGTTTGGAACTCCATGAGGAGAACCAGTCCAAGCAAATGTCATGTCCAGTATCCTCCCTGTTGACAGCCCGGTTTTCTAAGAGGGACCAGTCTCTTCCCAGCTTGTACCAGGCCAGCTGGCGCAGACACAGGCGCACGGCACATGCTGGGGACACAGGCCAGAAAGCGGAAGGTGGAGACCCATGAGACAGTTCCAAGCAATGGCAGTCTAGTACTTCTTGCAATCTTCCCACTGAAAATAACAAATGCGACATTTTAAAATAAAAAGATCAAAAAAATGATACTGGGTCAAAAGTAAAGGAACACAAAATCCTCTGGAGAACAGAGGAAAGGGGAAGCCTACCTCACTTTATAAAGACACCACAACTCTATAAGGGATGTGTACAAAAGGAAAATCACAGACCAACCTGTCTTACTCATAAAAATGGAGGCAAAATGACACACCATAAAACACTAGTAAGCAAATCTAGCAACACATAAAGATGATGACGTGACCGCAATGCTGAACTGATATGATCCCCAGGCTGACAAGCAAAAGGGAGGAAGTCATCACCAGGTGGGAGGCTCCAAAGTCAATGCCGATTCCCCAGATGAACCCGAGTCCAATGGGAGATGGAAAGGACTCTCCCAGGACGAACGGAAGAAACAAGCACCCTGCAGTGGAGGTCTTAACACTGTTAATGGTGAGACTGCACGGGTTATTTCAGATCTGAAATGAGCCCAGGAGGTCACCGTTTGCACTCAAAGATAGAAATGCAAACCTTAAAAGGCCATTTTCCAATAGCAACCTAAACTAGCACAGACCTGGGAACAATCCAAGGAGACTTGCAAAACTGCCCCAGGGAGCAGAGCATCGACTTCCCTGAGAGCATTTCAGACCCCCCCAAGGTGCACACAAAAGCCAGCGCATGTGGATTACAGACCTGAGGGTGAAAGGCAAAATAGCAAACTTGGAGAACACGGGCACGCGCTTTCCCTACAGCATGAGGTTTTCCTCCAACAGTCAACATTCGACTCTGTTGAAACTGAAAACCTCTGTGTTATCAGCCAAAGAGAGGAAAGGCAAGCCTCTGAGTGCAAAACATGACAGGAGGCAGGCTCATGCTTAGAACACACTAAAAAATTCCTAAAGAAGAGGACAATGAAGAAAACCAAATGGGAAAATGAGTAGGAAAAAACCTGTTAAAAAGACAAAGGGGATGCTTTGTTGTAGTTTAACTTCCTGGGCTATTTTTTAAAAGTTCTACATATGATATGGACCCAAAAAAAACGTAGCAAACCCAAAGGCACTTCACCAAAGAGCAACTGCCCCAGTCACACACACAAGGGTGTTCGGTACAGCAGTCGCAGGCGGACTCCAACCGCCGCGGGCACAGCCAGCCAGGCTCGGAGTCAAGGGTCATGGCAGTGCGATCCTCCACCAGTGGCATGAACACGTGCTGGTGCAGCCTCTTTGGAAAACAGGACTGATTCCCCACACAAGCAAAGGCAGACACACCCTGGGACCCAGCAGTGACTGTCTTTTTGGGGCATGCAGTGCCTGCAAGAGAAGTCAGCCTGGAGCGTTTTCCCTTCCACTGGTCACTGTGCCGCGATCCTCAGGGACATGGAAACACATAGTCCAAGTCACGTTTTGGAAGCCACCCTGGCTCTGGGGTGCAGGGGTTGGACTTGAAGACGGTTAGTCCCCAGGATGTCATTACGGAGGTTCATACCCGACAGGGCCAGCCACTGCCCGCCTGCAGGCAGGGCGTGAGGCCCAGCAGTGGAGCTTGCCTCTCCCTCTCGCCCGGGGCCCAGCATGCCGAGCCTTGGAGATAGGAAGAACTTGGCGCCATCTGAAGTGCTAGTGAGGAGGCTACAGGTTTCAGCCAAGGCACCGAATTCCATGACCTTTCCAGGGCCCCTGGGTGCCATAGGGACTGGCAGCCATGCTGTGTGACATATGGGCCACAGAACACTGACCAGGCCAGGACAGGGACCACTGCCAGCCACGCCCACTCCAACTCATCTCGAGAAGTCCTACCCCATCTCCAGGCAACTGACACCCATCTGTAGGGGCCAGTGACCCAAGCCCCCATCCCAGCTGCGGAGGCAGCCCAACAAGCTGGAGGAAAGGCTGCTGCTTCTCCTTTACAATGGGGGTGGGGACAGGACAACACAGACATGATACACAGCAGGACGGCCCGGTGCTTTCAAACCCGCTTAGAGTCTAACCCTGTATGCCTCCACCAAGTGGGCCCTGTACTGGAAGGCGCTAGAGAGCTGCTGGGAGAGGCAGGCCGTGTGAGGACGCAGGGCCGTGGGCCAGCAGACCTCCACCTACAGGGGACCAGCCCAGGTCTCCTCTCTCATGCCGCAGTCCCTGCCCGAGTCCATAGCTGGTGCCATGGGAAGGGGGCACCCGCAGCCTCCCTGGCAGCTTCTCCAGGCACCGGCAGTGCTGAGCCAGCACCCTGTTCCCCCACAAGGAGGCGCACGCCGGATTCCGGCCACCACTCGAGGGCCAGGCATTTGAGGCCAGCACCCCTGTTAGTCCCAACACCAGACCAACCCAGATGGCAGGGGTCACACAGCTGGCACGAGGTATAGTGTTAGGCACAGAGGAGAGAAAGGCCCCCAGAGTCTGTCCCCAGGGCTTCTGTGCCCGCCGAGAAAAGGCCAGGGGCACATAGGCAGCAAACCCACTGCAGGGGACTTCCCTGAACTATCTTCTGTCACAGGCTTGCCACCGAGTGCAAACCTCCACTGTGCGCACGGCCTTCACCGCTCAGTGCTGGCCAGGGTCAAGAAGAGCTGACTGCCCCTGCTCAGGGGACACCTGAGCCCTCCCGCCACAAACCCCTCCCTCAGCTCAGGGCTTACCACTACGGAGTCGCTGTGTGTCAGGTCGACGACCACGGGCTCCAATGACTCACAGGTGAGATCCACTATCTCATCTCCAGCTTTAAAACAGAGCATTTCAGCACACGTCAGGGGACAGAAAGCACGCTGACTGTACTAGTAAGGTGATGGGGAGCCAGACTTCTGGCCCCACCCCTGAGGGGCAGAGTGCAGAAAGCACAAGGACCAACCCCTTTCTGGGGGACAGCCACAGACAACCTTGAGTGCTGCTGGGTGGCAGCCCATGGTTTGGGAGGCACACTGCTGGGGCAGGGGGTGCCTGTGCACACCCCCCCCACTCCCGTGGCCCTGCACTGCCATGCGGCTAGGCCTCCATGTCCGCACCTGCTCCTACACAAGGAGGGGCAGGGACAAACGGGGAAGGCATTGGGCATGCTCAGCTCGGGGCCCTTCTCCTTGGAATGGGTAGGCCTGAAACCTCTGCTCCCCACAACAGGAAAGCTGAGGGCTGACACTGGCCTAGAGACCTTAAGTCAGACTCTGCTCAGCACCCCTATCCACTGTTTTAGTGGGCCCCTAGAACCTAACACACCCCAACAGGCTGGGCCTGGCCTGCAGCTAGCCATGAGCCCTCGGGTCCACCACAGTGTCCACGTGAGCACAGGACCAAGCAGGGAAGAGCGTGTTCCCAACAGCTCCTGGCACTTAGGATCCACGTGAAGGGTGGACACAATTCCAGTTCCACACGCCAACAGGACACTCACACCCATGTTCCTGCATCATTGTCAACATCAGAAAACAGAGCAGAATGCTCAGAAATAGTATTTGCCTAATATTTCGGGGAAGTGACCTGCAATACATTCAGTGTGTTCAGAAAGTTTTACTTCCATGTATTAGAAGTCCCAGGAATAAAAACCACACTGCATGAGAAATGTCTGATATGATTTTCATAAAATGATCTAGTTCCTTTCAGAAGCATAGTCCACATGCTGATGTCCCATCATTTCCAGAACCCTGCTCTTTCTGGTTTTTGGTTCTTACAAACAAAACTGAGACTCTCACGGACCACCAGTGCCTGCGGCCTTGTGCCTTCCCCAGGCTTGAGCTCCAAGCCCTCAGGGAGACCTAGGGAGCAGCCCTTACCCTGGGTCTCCTGGAAAGGGCAGGATGCACAGGCCCAGGAGTCAGCTTCAGGGCAAGCGGGCCAGGATCCCAGCCTCTGGGCTTTCTGGGACTCATAGTTTGGGGTGAGAAGAAACCAGAGACAGTACTGAGAACCTCATTCTCTAAAGGCCCCACGAAATGTATCTCAGACAAGTTACTTCTTGTTAAAGTCGGCTTTCAGGCAACACGGCTACAAAAATAATCTTAACATATGCAGAGTAAAGAGACTCCGCTCAGGCCACCTGTCACTTCCCAGAGTAGCCAGTGGGGAAAAGTCTCTTGGCCTCTGTCTACACCAAACCCCTCCAACACGAGCAGCTCTGGCCACACATTTGCCTTCTTGGGTAATTTTCTGTCTTAATGAAAAAGAGAAGAGGAAAGCTGAGCTCTTTTCGAGGCCACACGAACTGGAGACACGCTTTCAAATGGTGAAGTGGGCCTGGGGCAGTCTGTACCACCCTGAAGGCTGAGCGGTCCGCCAGCGAGCAGCTGGGTCAGACCCATGTAAGTCCTGGAGTGACAAAGGGGCAACTCTGCTCCAGGGAGTGGGAAGTGGTGACACAGGCAGGACTGAGCCTGGGGGTGTCGTGGAAAGGCGCTGGTCCAGAGAGTTTAGCAGGCTGCTGTGTGGAGTGCTCGGTAAGGCCAAGGACCAGGCGGGCACGTCCTGGAGGGTTTGTGAGCCACAGGTAGAAATCTGGACTTCATCCTGAGGGCACTGGGCAGACAGTGGGGGGCAAGCAGGGCAGAGACTGGGTCAGCTCAGAAAATAAAAAGAACCGCTCCCACCATGGTGTAGAGAATGGGTAGAAGGGACAGGGCTGGAGGCAGGGTGACAGGGTAGGGGGTTGGGTAGTCACCTGGGTAAGAAGAAAAAGAAGGAAGAAAAAAAGAGAGACACTGAGACAGACAAGCAGGGCTCACCCTGTGCAGCCTGTGTCACTGCCGTGACCCACTTTGGCCCCCTGACAGCTCTGCAGCAGGCGCAACCACGTCTGGGTCCAGAGGGCAGGGTGAGGCACGGGGCCGGTAGGCAGCAATGTCAGGTGCCCAGCGGCTCCTGCGGTGCAGTCACGCCTGCCCACACCTTACCATCGCTGCGTCCCTGGCAACCTTACCACTTTCCACGAGCTCTATGGGCTCCGTTTCTAGAGTCGTCTCGAGGGTGGAGGCTGCTTCCCGAGCTCGCTTCTGGGCTGGTCTAGAACTGGAAGCCCCTCCTCGGCGCTTCCTCTGAGGGCACCAGAACCAACAAAGGAAACTCGAGTTAGTCCTGAATGACTGGGCTCAGCGGGGCCCTGAAAAAGGGCCCACGAGCCAGGGAGGGGGAGCAGGGAGCAGGCCTAGGGCAGGCCCTCCCAACACAGGAGGCTCCTGACACTGCAGGGTTAGAGGTGAGTCATCCAAAAGACACAGCGAACACCAATTCTTAGAAGTAAAACTCGCTCACCAACCCGGTCTGGCAAAAACGCACGGCACACACCTCTGCAGAAGCCTCTGGCCCAGGTCAGGGTTTGGCGGAAACCCCCTTAGAACCTGTGTTTGGCCTCCCTTTGTTTTTAGCCCAATGGCCTTCAGTTTCTCCAGTTTCTACCCACCACAGAAAGCAGGTCTTCCTTGGGGAACTCTGGCCTCTGACCTCCTAGGATACATCAAGTGGGGTTCAGCCCTAAGAGCACCCCCCACCCAACTCAAGGAACCAGAGTTTTCTCAGCCTGTCCCCAGGGCCGCCAGAGAGCACCGCCATGGGGCATGGATGGGGAAGACCTTCAGGCAACCTTCCCTGAAGCCCAGGGGGTCGCGTGACATCTTGGCCGCACCGGAGCAGTCCGAGAAATATCATGGCCACCGTCACAGTGACACGCCAGGCTTGGTCTCTGAGGGCCGGAGACCTCTCGCTGAGGATCCTTACCACTACACTCACACTGGACACAGAACTACACAGGGCGAAGAAAGTAGAACACGGGAAACACCAGAGCCCTAGCATCCAAGCACACCGGCAACTGCTCTGGGGCACGGAACTCACAAGCTTCTGCCGCCGCCCCACAGCCCACCCTCAGAACACCGCCCAGACACTGGGCTGGTCAGCGCACACGCTGCTCTAACTCCCAGGAGGTCCCGAACTGCGGTGCTTAGAAGCACCTTAACGTGCCATGCGGAATAAGGTAGTCACTTAGCCTTGAAAATGAACTCCTGAGCTGACAAAACTCACCGTACTCATGGTGCTCTTGGGCTGCAACCTACAAAGAAAGCAACCTGAACCAAGGTTTGCAGGGATGTTGAACGTTCAACCACTCACGGCCGCTGCCCGCTCATCCTCTGGCCAGCATAGGCATCTGGGGCCATGCAGACTTCTCCGTATCGTCAACGTCTGAAACACAAAGACATCAAGTTGATGAACATGCCACCTGTACCTTCAACCACGTTCTGTTCTCCCGGTCACCAGCAGGGGGCACCGTGCAATGCGTCCTTAACCTCATGTTCCCCTTAGGAAGCAAGAACTCTGGTGGAATGCAGGGCCACTGATCTCAAAGCCCGTGACCCTGTCCCCACGCTGGCTGTTGAAACCCCGATAGGTGCTAGGAAAAGACAAGAGGATCAAACTGCCACATGTGACCACACCCACTCCTCGCCATGGGAAGGGACAGAGCTTCCTTGGCTGGAGCAGAGCCACAGGCCCCTGGCTCTGCCAATGATGTCACTGTCCTTTGGACAAAAGGACTAAAAGCAGAGACAAGGGCCACCCACTGATTCACCCTGTGTGCACAGCTGAGTGGGAAGAACCAGGAGTGTGGCTGGGGCAGCTGAGCAGGAGGTTCCAGGAAGGGCAGAGAAAGGTGCCAAGGCCGCTGCAGAGGGAGGGGCCCTGGGTTTCACTGGGAGGCAGCTCACCGCGGCCCATTTAGTGTCAGGGAGGCAGTGGACCAGGGCACAAACGAGGAGGCAGCTCTGTGGTGGCCCAGTCACAGGTGCCAATGGTTTGGACTAGGACTCTGGTTCTCAAACTCGGCTGGCCCCAGGCTCCCCTGGAGGAGCTTCCGATTTGGCAGGCCTGGGATGGGCTCTCGACTGTGTGTGTCTAATGTACTCCCAGGCAATGCTGACAGTGCTGCTTCAGAGGCCGCCGCCCTGGCAGACTGCACGCCCCGGGCAACCAGACCCTACAACCCCCATCTTTCTGAAGCACATAGCTGAGCACAATGGCCTTCGCCAGGCCCCTGTCAAGTCCTCACTTCTAAGCATGGACTGTGGAGATGAGTGGGCCTTGCTGTTCGGCGTCTCCAAACTCTCCCCATGACCCTGGGCACTGCCCCTCCCTGTGCCTTGCTTCCTCCCAGCTGCAAGACAGGGCCAGCAGGAGCAGGTGGGGCAGGGCGCACATGGTCAAGGCTGTGGACTGGCTCTGCCATTGCCTTGGCCAGTACCACCCACCACACAGCCCCGCCCTGATGGGCTGC
Organism: Carollia perspicillata; assembly: GCA_004027735.1. NCBI lineage: Eukaryota > Metazoa > Chordata > Mammalia > Chiroptera > Phyllostomidae > Carollia > Carollia perspicillata. The sequence goes on along the minus strand of PVKM010026595.1, from coordinate 1,343 downwards.
AGACCCCCTACCTTGCTCCCTTACCTGCACTGCCCCTGCCCTGAGAACACAGCAATAAGAGGCTGGAGAAGGTCTGTTCCGTAGAGCAGGGCATCAGACACTTTTCCACCAGGGCCACATCAGCCTCGTGGCTGCCTTCAGAGGGCCAAGTGCTGTTTCCCTGGCGCTTCCTCAGTGCCATCTTCCCGCACTGCCACAGCCTCCCATAGATGCCGAGGTGCCGAGGCCAGCCAACCACCGATTCATTCTCAATTTGTTTTTCTTTGGGGATGGCAAGGGCCAGTGGCCAGTGGGCACATGAAGCTGAAAGGCTGGCCTCAGGGGCAGGATTTCACCGGAAGGGGCAGTGGGGAGGTGGGGCATTCCCAGCAGATGAGCATGGGACATGGAAGGGATATGTGTGGCAGGGGCTGGGTCATGGGAAAGGTCAACCTCACCAATCAAAAAGGCTCTGGGGTCCTGCCAGGCACACATTTCCCGACCCTGTCACTCATTACCCTCCTCTCACCAGAGAAGGCAGGTTCCGTGTGGCCACCATTCCCCCCACAGGGAGCTGAGGATGACCAGGGGAGAGGGACTTGCCCAAAGCCCACAGCTAGTGCACGTCACAGCCTGGGTTCAGAGCAGGGCACCCGCACCAGAACCAGAGGTCTCCATGCACCGGGACTGCGCTGGGGAGGGAATGAAGGGGCGGGCGGGTCTGAAGGTGGCTGGAAGTCTCCAGAGACAGCCGAGATGGAGCAGAGATCACAGAACATGTGCACTTTGGAGAGTCACACAGAAAGAGAGGGAGCATGAAGAGAACGGAAAGTCAGAACGAGTCTGAACAACCCGTGGGTACAGCAAGACAAAAGCAAGCATCTCAAGAAGGAAGAAGCAGGTGGGGCCCGGCTGGTGTGGCTCAGTGGACTGAGTGCCAGCCTGTGGACTGAAAGTTCACTGGTTCGGTTCCTGCTCAGGGCACATGCCTGGGCTGCGGGCCAGGTCGCCAGTTGGAGGCATGTGAGAGGCAATTGATTCATGTGTCCCTCCTTCTGTCTCCTGCCTTGAAAAAACACACAGGTGAGGCGCAGGCCAGGATGAGGCCATTGAGCAGCCTTGGGAAGCTGGTCACTGGTAACCAAGCAGTAGAAGCTCTGTACCAAGGGTCAAGCAGGGCTGCCTGGAGAAGTGACCCAGAAAATGAGGCCCAACGTGTGGGGCTTCTTCAAGAAACAAAGCAGGTGGGTGGGGCACACAGTGGGCAGAAGATGCCCCTGACACTGCCCTGTGTGGTGGGTAAGAGTACCCATGGTGGGCTCAGCTCCTAACCCACACGGCCATCAGGACAGTCAAGGGTCTCA
>PVKM010026594.1:0-19266 GCA_004027735.1 Carollia perspicillata | reverse complement strand
TTTTTTTTTTCAAAGAAAGAGGTCTAGTAAAATCAGAGGCTTTATGGTTAATCTTGCCCATCAAAAGTTAAACACCCAATCGCTGCTGCTGGTCAATAATAGTGATGAAGTTCTCTGCCGTGTAGGGAGCTCATGATGTCTCAGCTAGGCCCTTGTGCTGGGGAACGCTTGCCATCTTGCTGGGTGTGCATGCTGAGCTGTTTTTGCCAAAGCAGGTGCATTCGAGCTGGTTTATACTCTTCAGTTTGTCCGATAGGACAAACTTATGGAACAGAGATAACTGGTTCATAAATGGATCAAACTCATCAGTTCACTCTTTCTAAAAATGGAAAGCCATATTTTCAGAACTGTTCTCAGTAATAATTTATTAGAATGAGACATGTTTTAGGTTTCGTGTGTGCATACAGTTCAACTACATGTCCAGTAATTGCCTCTATCATGAGAACTGGCTTAATCAAACATTTACAGGAGGCAGTCAAGTATTTAGGAAGCTGTAATTGATTGGGACAGCAGCAATGTACGCTTCACTATGGACAGTCTCCTCTTAGCAAAGGGTCCCTTTGGTTTTTGAACACACTGTTCCTCATGCCTGCCTTGCCACTAGCCAATAGCCTGTTCATTCCTGAAGGCCAAGGGAGACTCTTCCCTCACTTTTACTGCTCCTCACACTGGCCTTGGCTCTGCCTCCTCTGCTACCCGGGACTATGTATCATCTGTTCTTTCAGGACAGAAGCTCTGTCTCACACTCCAGTTATGGGCCTGCCTCCCATGCTTGATGAACTTCTTAAGGTCAGTGATTATTGTATTTATTTTGGTTGTGTCCCCTACAGCACCTCAGCAGTCTTCAATCGAGAGACCACACGATACATTTCATTCTGTTGACTACAGTACTGGAACATGAACAACAGGCTTGTGTATCACACCCGACACCCCTGTATCTGCAGTCTGTGGGCCTCGTCACAACTTCCAGGTAATACATAATCTATGTGACAAGTGATTTATTTTTCGGACTCTAAGACACACTTTTCCCCTCCCCCCAAATTCGGGAGGAATAGTGGTTGTTAATGCTGCTGTTGAGTTCTGTTTACATTTATATTGGTGAAATATTATGTTACTTATGTTATTAAATATTTTACCACATTTTTTGTGTCAAAATTTTTTCCTATTTTTCTCCTCTGAAACCCAGGTGCATCTTATGGTCCAAAAAATGCAGTACTTCCTCTCTCCCTGGTAATGCAAGTCACTCATAAAAAAACAACTAATTTTAGGTAGTTTGTTTTACAGCTAGAGACAAACAGGACTAATCTCTTTGCTTTATTGTCATCAACTAATATTCACCCCTCAATTTCAAAACTCAGAACTCTAAACCATTAAAACTGCCTGCCAACTTGAAATAGCACTTCCAGATCCAGAAAGCAAACCAGGGCAGGGATGGAGACTGGTACGTGCAGAACAACTCACTGTTTCCCCGCTGCATTAAAAGGAACTGGACCCACTATTAGTTCTCCATGAAGGTGAACTCCCGCTAAGTTTCCTATCAAGTTCACAGACTGAGAATATGATTTGGGAGCCATAACAAAATCTACAGATCTTGGGGTCTTCTGGCATTTTTATTTGTACTTTCTTGGATTTTGTTCTTCTCCATCTACATGGGTAAGTCAACATTCATTAACACCTGTATTTACTCATCTCAGTTTCTGTCAGGATCAAATGAACCACTAACCTAAGACAATGAGCTATAAAAACAATGTATATTTACAACTGTTTAATGGAGTTCCTACTTAAAATTCAGGAGAGAAGAAATCGAGTTTCAGCTTATCACACGATGGCCTATTGCGTCATGACCTGGGCAAGACAGGCCACCTGTCATGAGGGCCGCCCACAAAATGGATACTGAATAAACCGACACCTAAAAAATTATGGAGGATAATACTGTAGAAACTGAAAGTCCTAGTGGTACTGTCACAATACCCTACCTATTGGAGGAAAAACCTGCAAGTATACTGGAAAACCAGAGAGCAAAAATGTAATCAAAACTCAAGAGTTAAATAAACCACATGAACACTGCTTGCAAAGTCCTACCTTTAATCCCCAACTACTCTACTGAACAAGATGGTACTTTCGTTAATACTGCAGCTGTCAGGCACAAATACAGGAGCTAAGATTGACTTGTAAATAGAAAACAGACCACGGGTTGCTGAATTAGCCACAAATGCTCACAGCAGACAAACATTTTTTTTCTTAAACTCATTTTTGATGATGTTTCCTGAGACCACTCCTAACACCAAGTAACCTAGCAGTCAGGAAAACAGGCACAGAGGTATCATTACACAGAGGGATTTAATACAGACAACTAGCCAGTTGTTAAAATGCTAAACTGGGAATGCTAAGGTAACTCAGAGATAAACTGGAGGAAGCAACTGCTACTCCTGGGGCTGGAGGGCAAAAATGGAGAGGGGGTGCTGCCAAAACTTGGGAGCTGAGGAAGAATCCTACAGGGTGGCCTGCGCTCTGAGGGGAATGGCACGGCAGGTGCTCAGATATTGAGGAGGAACAGGACCTGGTGGGACTTAGGAGGGTTGTCTGGCACGTGCTGGGATGGCCTGGGTGTGTGGCCCAGAGGGCACCTCTGACCAGCCGCAATGCTCTGGTATGCCCAGCAGGGTGCAGTGAGGCTGCAGTCTGGGGCAGGGGGGCCCCAGGAAGCTGGAAGCTGGAGCTGGCTGTAGGGTGTTACTGCACGGGGCTGATGGGAACAGAAAAATGGCAAGCAAATTCCTTTTTCTCCTCCCAAATCTCTGATCAGCAGGTCTAATAGGAAGAGCAGGAGGCTCTGGCAAATCCTTTAGAGTCCCAGCCCCAAGAGGAGACAGCAGAACTAGAACGTAGGCACCAAGGTGAGATAACAGGTAAACAACTGGCACAATCCATTACTAACTGTTGAATAATAAAAGGTGCATACATTAGAAATTTTGTGTACTTTGGCGGTACATATCCTAAAAAGAAAGTCTTCTTGAGGACATTTACACACACACACACACACACACACACACACACACACACACACACACACAGAGTATTTTGCCATGTATGACTTTTGTGTTTTGTACTTGTTACATAACATTCCTTATACCATAATGTTAAAAAATAAATGCTACAATTCCTTTGTAATACAAGAAATAAGTATCTAAATATAAATAAAAAATTTAATTGGAAGATTTTTTCCCTGCAAGTTTAGCCCCAAAATGTGGATGTGCACTATACACAGCAAAATATGGTAATATATTTGATCATTTTAGTTTTTTAAAAGATTTTATTTATGTTTTTAGAGAGAGGGAAAAGGAGAGAGGGAAACACCATCAATGTTTGAGAGAAACATGGATGGATGGGTTACCTCTTGCTCGCCCCCTGCTGGAGACCTGGTCCATGACCCAGGCATGTGTCCTGACTGGGAATGGAACTGGTGACTTCTCATTTCGCAGACCAGTGCTCAGTCCACTGAGCTACACCAGCCAGGGCTTTATTTGATCATTTTTAAATGTGCAATTCAGTGGCATTAAGTACACGCACATCGTTGTGGAACCACCACCACCACCCAGTCCCCCCTTTTTTTAAGGAACTAAAAAAAAGGAAGTCCTCAGCAAAGGATATGTTCATTGATTAGAGAGGAAGAGAGAGTGTTTCCACCTTTTAGCTATTATGGATAATGCTGTTATCAACACTGGTTTATAGGCACAATATCTTTTTGTTGCTGCTTTCAATTTTTAGGTGAATATACCCAGAGGCCGAATTGCCAGGTCACACTGCAGTCTGTTTTAACTTTTTGAAAAACTGCCAAATTATTTTTCCATGGTGAAGGGCACTGCATTATTCTTGTCTCAGACACTGAAAAGATTAAGATGTGGAGTATATGAAGAACACTGTCAGATATTCAATTTACAATGACTCAAATAAATGTAGCAACTCAACCATCATTCATAAATACAAAATTTTATTTGCACTTCATTAGTGTAGAAAGACCACAATGCTTTTCATACCACAACACTCAAGACACACCAAGTTATTCAAATACATAATTACTTATTTATCTTGACTAAACAAAACAGTGCAGTTTAATAAAAGGTATACCAAAGATAGAGTTCACAAATTCATTATCAGACCAAAAAACCCCCAAAAAACAAAAAAACAAAAACCAAACCACACTCTAAGCTTAATAGGAATAAGCTTCATCATAAGGGGGAGAAGTTTTATCATTACAAAGGTATAGAGTGTTTAGGCAAATACATGTATGTTCTTTGATATAGTAAAATGTATCTCTTTAAAATTCCTTTAAACAGGATTTGTTTATGACAGCAGCGTTGTTTTAAATTCTTCTATAGTTTCAAAAACATTTTTTCCTTTACTGAATCTTTGTAGTTCTTAAAAGCATAAGGTCTACCCATTCAGAAACTACGAGAGACTCTGGCCTCAGGACCAGGTCAAACCTACGCTCTAACCAGCAACATTCTACCGTTACGTAACAGTAATAAGTGACCTTCAATGACGGCTATGGGGGAAGCTTTGCTTTGTGGCAGAAACACTCCAACACTTGCAAGATGCTACAGCTGGGGGAAATGTCTTGTAAATAAAGAAAAAGCACTTAAGATAGCTTTCTTTTTTCTTCAAAAAGTCTTCAGTTTTACAAATTTTCTTTAAAACAGTAAGCAAAGCACCACGTTCTTTCTTCTTATCAGAATATCTTCTGTCCTCATAATATAATAAACAAGGACAATTATATTATTTATTTCAAAAAACATTATACCTTTCATCTCTCCCACTTCATATTAGAAGTACTACATTTCCCAGTATGTACAGTAGACACTGGGATAGTGAATGAAATATAATAATTTGGAGGGATATATGTAATTTATAACCAAAACTTACCAGGAATTGCATATTTGCATATTTACAAGTTAGTGTATAGCTCTGACTTGGATTACAAAGTGCGAAAGGAAATTTTCAAAACGATTGTAGTGCAGAATAGAGCATTTTCCCCTTCCTAGGAAGCATTCCACTGTCTCCGGAGAAGCAGATCAACAGCATCTGACGTGTGGTCTTGGTGGAGGCAATTCTGGTGGGATCTCAGGTTCTGGTTGTAATGAGAGGATACTATTGGACAGCTCATTCCTTAAAATATCCAGGGGCATCTTCGGAATAAACAGAAGACAAAAATACATTTTAACTATACAATGTGTATGTAAGTGCTCTACAAATTGTACAATTACGTAAGAATAAAGTATTTTTAAATAAAGCTCTCTAATCATCAAAGTTTAATTAGACATTCAAATATTAAGCCAAGAAACAAAAACCAGGTTCAAGGTGTATCATGTCACAACACAAACACTGCCCCGCTTACTTTACACCCTGTGGTGGAAGGGACCAGACAGACCTCACACACGTATTTTTCACAACCCAGTACAATGGAAGCTCAGTGCATTAACCAATGGGTACAGCACTACTGAAGAAAAAAGTAGCCTAATAAACCAACCATTTTATTAGAAGCTCCTGAATTATGTTTAAACTGAGCAGGTAATATATAGTAATAACAAAAAGTTCTTACTAAAGGTTTTTTTAATGTAAGCCTAAAGATGCTTGAAGTGAAGCTGTCTAGCAATTTTTCTGGCACTTAGCATCATGGAAAGGCTTTGGCAATGGAATCAGCGTCCCGCTGGAGAGCAGAGCTCTGAGCGAGGTGAGGACCAGGGGCTTCTCAGCTAAGATACCTGCGTATTCTGTTAGGTTTCTGCCATCTGTATCTAACTTAGTCCTTGTGGGAAAATGGGGAAAAAAAGAAGAGCAAATGTCAAATAAATACGGCATGCCCAGCTCCAGTCACTCCACCAGCTGTATTTAAGGCTAAGCAAATATATTAGACATCAATACCAAAGACGCCAAAAAACCATGGGGTGGGAAGAAGCTGCCGACAGCTGGCTGGATGCCACTGGCTGAGTTAACAACTTCACCTGGTTCCCGACACTGAGGAAAACCTGCGGTACTTGTCTTTCAAAATAATTAATTCTGAACCAAAAAAAATAATAAAGGAAACAACAGGTTTCACAAGAAATACTTTCATATACATTTTTTTTACCTTTTTCAGAATGTCATCAACAAGTTTCAGAAATATTTCATCCACATTGAAGTTATCCTTGGCACTTGCTTCACAGAACCGCATCCCAGTTATCTGCTGTGCAAACTAAGGGAAAAAATTTTTTTCTCTGTGTGGGGTGCAATGTAGTCTCATGCACGAGCATAAGGCTATGACAGGAAAATCATACCTTCTGGGCTTCAGCTATAAGGGAAGGGGTGGACTAAAGGTTTGTAAAAGCCTGTTTATGCTTAACCATAAAATTCACAAGTCCAGCAAATCCCCATTGTATAAGTAACCTAATAATCCCTATGGTGATACTGGGACTTCTAAGTCAAATTACACGCCCAATTTTCTAGAATTGCAATGTATCTGACATTTAAAATGTGAGTATCTCTGATTCTTCAAGGAAGGTTAAAATACATTAGAATAATAGAAAATCATGAAAGCAATTTTATGCTTTAAAAAAAAATTTTTTTTTGGCCCTGTACAGGTAGCTCAGTTGGTTAGTGTTGTCCTGGTATGCCAAGGTTGTGGGTTCAATTAAGCAAGACACATTCAAGAATCAACCAATGAATGCATGAATAAGTGGAACATCAAATTGATGTCTCTCTCTCCCAAATCAATTTTTTTAAAAAGATTTTATTTATTTATTTTTAGAGAGAGGGGAAGGGAGGGAGAAAGAGAGGAAGAGAAATATCAATGTGTGGGAGATACATCAATTGGTCGCCTCTTGCATGCCCCCAATGGGGGACATGGCCCTCAATCGAGGCATGTGCCCTGACTGGGAATCGAACTGGCGACCTCTCATTTTGCAGGCCCACACTCAATCCACTGAGGCACACCAGCCAGGGTTCAAGTCATGCAGCATATACTAATGTGGTATTTTTCTTCCATTTCAAAATGAAATTAAGGAAGCAAGAAATTTATAAAAAAGCAAACACAAGAAAGATGAAATTGAGTGGTAACTATGTAACTATTTCATAATGTAAAAAATAATCTGTGAAAAGAAAAACTGTATCAGCCGTTAAATGCACGAAGTGTGGGGACCGTGCCTTCTTCCTCCTGCTCCCCGTACTTCTCTCACCTTTTCGCCTTGCTGTCTGGTGATTTCTCTGTCAGTTTCACAGTCCAACTTATTTCCAACTAAAAGAAGTTCTGCGTCTTCTGAAGCATACTGTGGAATTTTAAAAGAAGCTGCATTTCAAAGATGAGCACTGTCATACGCTGACAGGAACTGTAAATCGATCCAATATTTTCCCTCATGTGTTCGTTCACTCTACGAATCCTTGAGCGCCCCCGCCGTCCCAGGGAGACCTGACCGTGTGGGTGTTGGAGGCTCACAGCATTTTTAGGAAGCAGCGTGTTCACAGGCACTCTGAACCACAATGTTTTTAGTCTCTGACCAGTAATTCCTCAGAATCTACCCGAAGGAAGTGATTCAGAACACAGGCAAAGCTCTACAGTACTTAAAGATGATCGTCAACAAGAAACTATAAAAATCCAACAGAACGCAGAATTAACTAGGTTAAGGTCTATAAAAGAATGCAGCCATCAAAAAACATGCGTTGGAAGAACTCTTAATGACATAGGAAGGCTGTCACGACAGACGACTTCCTGAAATACGCAGGATGCAGCACGGAGTGAAGCATAACTCCAATTTGGCTTTTCAGGACGGCAGAACTACAGATCTCAAAATTTACTTTTGTGCTTTGGTTTTCCAAATATTCTATATGTGAGTTTTATCATTAATTTTACAATCAGGAAAATAGTAGTTAAGCTACATTTCTAAGTTTTAAAAAATGTACAGGTACAATAGAATTCTCACTTTAAAAGGGTTAACATCTCTTGACTAACTCATTTAATTTTGTATCTAAAAAAGTATTTGAGATAGACTGCAATAAAAGGCACCTGAATGACAGGACCTTGGCCAGGCGGTTCAGGGTCCAGGTCTCCCAATTACTAATGCACAGGTAACAGGAACAGGCTGGTGCAGAGCAAAACAGTGCCTGCCTGGTACACAGTAAGCACCTAAGAAATGACTGCACTTCCGCAAAAAAGAGCAAAAAGCAAGAGTCAAGAATGAGAAAGAGGAGAGCACTAGACCTCAAGACCGGGGCAGAGTCACAAGATGAAGTACCTAACGGGGTGCTTGAGGTTGAGGCCATTGCTTTTGGTTTTAAATTCATTACATTCTGAAAAATTACACCAGCAATTAGGACTGCCCCTTTCTAATTTCCTCAGCAGCACCCTGTGTGGCTTCAGCATGGGAGGAAACAAGTGTTCAGTGGCTCCATCACAGAACCAGCCCCCGGCTCCATTCACTTCTGTAACCCTGGGCCCTAAACACATTTTCAAAGAGGTGGATACTGACAGTAGGCTTGATAAAACTGGCCAACATTCTCCAACGTTATCTAACAGATGGTTTAATGCAATCTGTAAACAAAATTACAATTTATAATACTTAAATGTGCTTGTTATGCAAAGGAATTAAACATCAGTTTATTGCATTAAGGGGAAGAAGACTCACAATGTGGTCACTGTATACTACCATATCTCACCCCAAACTGCTGCCTTCTGAATGCATATTTTGGGCACACATATCTTAGAGAGCAACCTACAGTTTACATTAATCGTATATATAGATAATGGTATCTACTGATAGCAGATCATGAGCCAAAGGGGAAAATTTCCTGTTCAAAGTGAAAACCTCAAGGACACCTATAATTTTAAGGGCAGATGTCCTGTAGATGACTGAGGCCCTTGGAGTGTCCACGGGCACTGACTGTGGAGAAGGCCATCTCCTGGAGATTGTTTCTCAGTGGACACTCACAAAATGAACATCCACGTGAACTTTCTGCAGAAACAAGATGCCCTTTATCGAATTCCACAGGAGCAGCCGTATATCGTGGAGTGAGTGTGTGGGCTTTGAAGTCAGACAGCCCAGGGTACCAGAGTAAAAATCCTGGTCTTAGTACTTCTAAGCTGATTATGAGCAACAGAATATATACCTACTGTGATTGTTGTAACATGGATTAAATGACCTTTAGTATGTAAAAGCATATGCTTCATAAATGGTTTCTCCTTCCCGTTATAAGGATTAACACCCATGAGCAAAGAGTTCACGTCTTCAGAGAAAAGCGCAACACGTACCTTATCGATCATCTTCATCCATTTTGGCAAATCATCGAATGTCTCCTTCTTAGTGATATCATACACTAATATGATCCCCTTGGCACTTCTGTAATAAGCTGAGGTAATGCTGTTGAATCTCTCCTGACCTGCTGTGTCCCTATGAAACAGCAGCAAAAAAATCAGTCCCCAACCACCCACCACGGGAAGCCCCGCACACTCCAGTGCCTCCACGGCAGCGTGGCCCCACCAGGCTGATTCCTTCCAGTCACCGGGCAACCCCTCCGTCTGCGCATGTTCACTCTCACTAGTGGGGATCGCTTTTCTGAGCTGGTTACATTCACACAAAAAAGTGGCTCACTTAAGCTAATATTAACTTTAGAATGACTTTTATGACATTCTAGAATAAAACTGTAAGTGTGAGGTACCTTAATACTATAAATTACGTAAGACCACACTTTTCTCCCCCACAAAGCCATAAGCTCTGTCCCAGCAGGCTCCAGGTCCCCAGCCTACTGCACTGTGATGAGAACTGCTGTGGGGGGAGTAGGAAGAACGGCGGAAATGAGCAAGGAGTTGGCGGTAGGCTAATAGCCAACCTTTATTTTTAAGTCATAAAGTATTATGCTCAAGTTGATGTTTCTAGGTGGCAGAAAATGTATGGATAATCATTTAAACTCTTTTAAGTCTACAACCCTCCTTTAACCAGCCTAGACGGCTAATATCTGATTTTGTTGGTAAGAATTCTCCACTACTGAAAAATGCTGTAGAATCAGTCTTGTTATTTTCTTAATCCTACTAAACAGAGTCAGTGGTCAAAGGGAAAGGGAGGGGAGATACTAAATAGGTTTACAAATACAAACTGCTACTCGGAAATCTAACTACGTATCCTCCAAGCTGAAGCTGACCATTTCCACATGAAGAATGACAGAAGGACACTAAGAGTGGACAGAAGTTGGCCGAGACCTATTTTTTCCATCTAATAAGCCAAGAAACTGCTTGAGACAAATGAGGCTCAACAGAACACGGCTTATCATCAGAACAACAATTTCCCTAAAGACGATCTGTACTTTAGACCACCCTCCCTTTCCCCCAAATCCTACCGGCTGGCATACTCCCAGGGGTCGGGGTGGGTCACGGTGGAGTTCGCTAGGGGCAGGAGTACAAAAACGAGGTTCCCCACTGCTAGGCTATCCAAAGCCTCCAGCAGGACAGCATGCGCGTTAGGGGGAGAGTGTACGGTGTTTTCCAATGCATCTGACTGAGGTGCAACTTGCAGGACTGTGTCCCTACAACACCTTTTGGCAGTGGTGTTGGCCATAACTTATGGCTTCATTCAGATCGAACCCACCACCAATTAGTTCACATGTCTGATGTTTCGTTTGTTTGCCAAACAAGCGAAAGAACTCCTTGGCAAATTCATTTCACATAAAAAACAAAGCCATTTGCTTTGTTCCAGAAGATGTAAGAATCCCAGGCGGCCCTTGACTGGAAGGCCCAGGAGAGCCAAGGCTGGTCTGTTTTTGTCCATCAGGGTCCAGCAGGGTGCCTGACCCAGAGTGGCTGCCAATAAACACATGCTGAACAAAAGCTTACATGACTAAAATGTAGAAAGTTGATGCCATTTCAAGGCAAAATAAACTTTATGTTTTGATCCAGAAATGCCAGAGAATTGGAAAACTGAATATGATGGACAGAGACTGAATTCTTCAGGAATTTCATAAACAACTTAAAGACCGCACTAATAAGCACATTCGAGAAAGGTGAAGATTCAAATACCATTTCATTTACATAGGGAATCAATTAATACAATGATTTCTGGAATCCCAGGCATTTACTTTCAAAGCAGTAAAGAATTAACTCTTTCAGAGTATGGTGTGCTGTCGTATCACAAACTGTGGCTTGTTCACATTGCGATTTCACCACATAGTATTTTTAATGCTTTAAAAAATATTCTGTGATGTTTGAATACTGTTAGGAAACATCATCTCTCACTTGTTTCTTTAAATATATTTTTAAAGATTTTATTTATTTTTTAGACAGAGGGGAATGGAGGGAGAAAGAGAGGGAGAGAAAGAAACGTCGATGGGTAGGCTGCTGCACGCCCCCTACTGGGGATGCAGCCCACAACGCAGGCCTGTGCCTTGCCTGGGAATCAACCAGTTAGCAAGCCGGCGCTCAGCGCACGGAGTCACGCCAGCCAGGGCACTTCTCGTTTCTTCAAAAAGCAAAAATAACACGTTTTCCTGCCCTAAAATCTGTGGTTAGCCTAATATAGCTGCACCAAAAATTTAAACACCAATCAGATATAAATCAGATCTTTGTTGGGCATTTTGGAAATTATGTCCTCGAGTAACTCTCTATTCTAAGAAATTTTCAATTGGCTTTCAGCTCAAATCAACTTCACATTCATTTACATACAGATTCAATAAATTAGAATCCAGAAATCTGGGGCTCAAGAACAGAAAGATTAGAGATAACAGAAGTCTTTGAAAAATATTTTTGTTTTATGGTAGAAAGAACCCAACAGGAGATCTGCCCTCTTAACGGGTTTTTCAGTGTAGAATACACCCCTGTTAGGTACAGGCACAATGCTGCACAGTAGATCTCCAAAAGCAGCTTTAATAAAAGCCCAACCACCCAAGCACAGGGGCAGTAAAAGGCATTTGTTACATAGTTTCAAAACGCTGTTGCATGAGTAACATACTTAGGAATCCTAGAAACATTAAGTTAGCTGTCTCCGATGGCTTTAGGTCAGATACACAAAAAGAGGAGAGAGACCTCCAAGTGCAAGCTCCGAGGCAATCATTCTAACACAAATAAATGAGTAAGTAAGATTTACCAAAAAAATCCCAATGAGGAAGCATCAACTAGTTCACCACTCTCCATTTAAGGCCATTCCTTAAATTACATCTTTTTGTGACTGGCTCTAAATGCTCGAGGTGGAAGAACACCTTCTTTTGAGAGACTGTTATTTCCAAAATATTTGGGTTCTGAACATTTTCTATTTGTCTCAAAAGTTCTTTTGCTTGATTTATTTCCCCTACTAAATTATCTGCTATCATATATGCTCAAAAAAGTAGACAAATGAAATGTCAGTTCTGTTCAACAAGTTTTACTTAATGCCCTCTATATGCCAGTACCACAGAGAACCTGCACCAGTCTCCTCTTCAAAAAGCTTGATAAGATGCCAATCTGATCATGTTCTTATCTTTCCATGAAGATGCAGAATCCTATTACTTCACCCTTTATCTCCATGAACCTGGATTTTCACTGTGATGATAAAGAGCTGACTTCCAGAGATTTGCAGTTTTTTAATGTCAGGTAAATCATCATTTACTATAGTTAGCACATGATTTTACTATTATTTCTCTCTCCACTTTTGGTGTAAATTAAAAAAATCCCTGCAATTTTGTTTCCCCAATTTGGTAATACAATGATGCTTAAAAAATTCAGATTCCCATTTGCCCTATTTAATATATCTGATTGAATGATACAATTACTAATTTGAAGGGCAGGAACCAATTTCAATATGTGAAATGCTCCACACCACCTTCCAAACACAGAATGAAAGCAAAGGAGCTTGATGTTTTGCAAGAACACTGGTGAAGGCAAATTCGCCAACAGGAAAGACAGGCAGGACGGACAGAGCAAGGGGCCCCGACGTAAAGCATTTCAGAGCTGTGTCTGCCCAGGGGTAGGACACACATGTCATGGCTTCAAGTCCCATTTCAATGCAGTGACTCTAAGTCACTCTGTATCACTTCCAGGATTTCCAGGATAGCATTTGGATGTAAAGTCATGAAACTATATTCTAGCAGAAACATTTTAATTTTAGTTATACTTTAAGTTCTTATGTACATACATGTAGAAACGTTTTAAGTACAGAGTTGAGAAAATGGTCCTTTTTCTAACCCCAGATAATCAAAGGAACTGAAAAATGTGACCTAAAAATGTGTCAATGACGTTGTAGCTTTTGGTACCTTAAAGCTATAAGAATTTACAGTAAATAATTTTCTTTTTAGATCTGCTATATCTGGAAATCATCAAGAAGTACATTTCTTGTGACAACAACACCTCTCTATGAACCGACTGGCCACACTCCCACGGGGTGACCGTCTGCAAAGCCGGAGCACAGCTGGTACCCACGGTCTCTCTGAAGAGCTCCTTCCAATTACAATGGCTCCTCCTGTGCCCTCGACTGGTGACGACAGTCAAGTGACGACAGTATGTCCTCAACAAAGCGATTACAACAGCAACAGCTCAAGGATGGCTGCTGAGTCCAAAATAAGCCACGTGTTACTTTAAATAATGAACCACACTCCAGTATTTCCTTTCTGCCTTCTTGGTCTTTTCCTTCAGGGAAGGACAAGTCCTACTTCCTAGCTAAATCACTGGGATATGCCCCACAGAAAAGTTGCAATCATCCTTTCAATAAATCAATAAATCTTGTCTTTATTCCTTCGGTTATACTCTTGCCAGTGTTGTAGTTTTAAAAATTTCGAGAACAGCCCTGGCTGTTGTAGCTCAGTGGATTGAGCATGGGCCTGTGAAGCAAAGGGTCGCCAGTTCGATTCCCAGTCAGGGCACATGCCTGGGTTGTGGGCCAGGTCCCCAGTGGGGGACACATGAGAGGCAACCACACACTGATGTTTCTCTCCCACTCTTTCTCCCTCCCTTTCCCTCTCTCTAAAAATAAATAAAATATTTAAAAAAAAATTTTTGAGAACAAAGTCTGAGGAGTGATGAGCCAAGGAAAAGCAAAGGAAGAATTATTTGGGACGTGCTTTTACATCCAAGAAGTATTTTGGAGGTGCCCCATGCATTTCTTGGAGTGTACTACCACACCTTTCCCCATGAGGTAAGGCCCTCTTAGATGAGACTCAAGTACCGAAGGGAGATTCCAGAAGTGTCCAGTGTCGCCAGCACAGACTTTAGGGGGCGGAGCTCTAGGAGGCACAGGGCATTTGGACACACTTCTGTGAACAGATCACTACTGCCTGAGATGAAAACTAGAGTATTAATATATTAGTTAAGGCATGTCTTTAAACACAGGCCACCACGTCATCGTTTAGACGCTGCTGTCACCCACTAAGCAAGCTTCACAAACATTCTAATATTCGCTGTATCTGCTTTGTGAGGCAGCCTCCATCAGAAAGCATCTCACCCACAGGTATGGTGCACACAGGTGGACTACACTATGAATACTTTCTAAGATGGTCTTTACCTTAAAGAGCTTATAAAATCGAAAACAGCACCTCAAGTGAAGATACTTTGATGCCATTTCCAGAGTTAAAAAAATGGGCAGCAATACACAAAACAGTTCCCTGCCTTTCCAACCATGGGCTTATCTGGTAGGGAATATGCACTATTTCTGGTACCAACTATGTAGGCAAGACTGTTAATGTTTCATAATCAAGTTAAAACCAAAATATGAAAAACAAAAACAACAATAGCCAAAAGAATTCTAAAAGTAGGTTATACAGTCACAGACAACCAAATAAAGGTATTACCTCAGACACCTCCGGTGGGCAAGCAATGCTGGTTCGGCGGCAGCTGTGCCCCAGACAGGGACACAGATGAAGAATGAAGGCATGGCACTAACACTCAAGCATTAGGTGACCGATGACGCCACAGATGAGGCAGCAATTAACGCAGATGAAAGCAAACACACACATGGTGGACAAACACTCAGAGCTGAGAACGACCTGCCGAGAGGAGTTAGTAAGCTGAGTACACTGCAGCTGTGCGTTAAAAACAAAAGGGCATTCTCAGAACACCTCAGCAGTTCCTTTTAAACCTCCACCAGCCCTGCTCCCTGCTCCACTGGATCCGTTTCCTAAGGGCCCCTGTGGGCTACTGAGAGCCAGCAGAGCTCCTAGGGCTGAAAACAGTGGTAACACAGCTGGTTTGGTCCCTCATACGATTCTTAATGTGAGAAAGTGGCTGTGGATTCATTTCCAGTTGACATTAGTGGGTGCTTGTATCACGTGGCATCAGCAATACAGCTAAAAGGGGTGTGTGTGTGTGTCCCACAGTGATATTCACGCTGGGCCACCAAGGATAGCCCCTGAACTGCCTGGAGGTGATTTGGTTTTAAACTGTGCAAATCTGTTAAAAACATACTGGACTTTCTTTGAATACTATCAAACAAAATAACTTTAAAAACACAAAGACAAGTACTTCGGCCATCATTTTGGTGAGGACAGTTTTGTCAAATGATTTGAAGAGGCATAAAGTCTCCAAGTTCACTATCATTAATGTTCTTCTCTGCACAACTCCCTGTGCACAGATGGGGTATGAAAAACGTAGACTCTTCTCAATTCTCTCTCACCGTTCACTTAATTTAAACATGAGCAAAGGAGAGGAAAAGTAGGAGAGGCCAACCAGCTCACGTGGTTAATTGTATTAGACAAGCATCTGGACGGCTGAACACACACGGCAGCTACTGGGTACAGGTTCTCCACTCACCAGATCTGCAGTCTGATTTTCTTGCCTCTTAGCTCTACAGTTTTGATTTTAAAGTCAACACCTGCAAATAAAACAAATGAAGATGAAGCAAAAACAAAGACAAAATCTGTCAAAAAAATCATTCCATTGGTA
This sequence comes from Carollia perspicillata, assembly GCA_004027735.1. Taxonomy (NCBI): domain Eukaryota; kingdom Metazoa; phylum Chordata; class Mammalia; order Chiroptera; family Phyllostomidae; genus Carollia; species Carollia perspicillata. The sequence goes on along the minus strand of PVKM010026594.1, from coordinate 3,407 downwards.
CATTTTTAAAAAGATTTTATTTCTTTATCTTTAGAGGGGAAGGGAAGGAGAGAGGGAGAGAAATATCAATGTATGGTTTGCCTCTTGTGTGTCCCCCGCTGGGAATTGGCTCGCAACCCAGGCATGTGCCCTGACTGGGAATCGAACCGTGGTTGTTTGGTTCGCAGGTTCGCAGGCCCGCACTCGATTCACTGAGCTACGCCAGCCAGGGCCCATTTGTACATTTTAATATCATTATTTGGGCCTTGGCCGGGTATCTCAGTGGGTTAGAGCACTGTCCTAATAGGCCAAGGCTATGGTTTTGATCCCTGGTCAGGGCACAGACGAGAATCGACCAATGAAAGCATAAATAAATGGGTCAACAAATCAACGTTTCTCTCAAATCAATAAAAAATAATTTATGATTATCAGCAAAACTGGAAAAAAAAAACCTGATATCACTAAATCTCAAAAGGAAGAAGCAAAAGTATGCCAGTACCTGCAAGTACCCAGTCATTCCAAACTTCAACACACAGCTGTAAGTCAATCTGTGCTACATTTTACCCTGAACTACGTATGTAGCATTTACTACTTATAATATAACTTAAAAAATATTTTAAATTACAATATAATTTATTACTACCATAAGTTTAGCATAAAAGCCATAAGATTACATTTAACAATTACATTAATAAGTGCCTTTAAGAGAATGTTATCTTGGGGAAAACTCTTTTATAGAGCACTGGAAACAATCTTGATTTCAAACAGCCTTGGCCTAAATTTAGAAATTGTATTGTTTTAGCATCTGCACAAAATTTAGTTAATATATAAACATGACTTCTTTATTGTGTTGTCAATAGTGTGGAAGAGGAATTATTTTTAAAAAATCTAAACATAAAAATTAACACACCCAACTTTTATTTATTTTAGTATCAACAAGTAAACCATCCCGTATCACTGTCCCTTTCAAATTCAGCCTTTAAAGCTTCAGATGATTTTTAAACCAAATTTTCATTTGTGTACGCTCCCTTACATGCTTCTCAGTTATAGAAAAGTTAAATATTTCAGGCAGTATTTTTTATACAATTTTCAAAACTAAAACAAACAAGCAAGCAAGCAAACAAACAAACAAACCGAAGAGATGCTGGCTAAATTTGAGAACTAGAAACATATTCTTTATTGGAACCACTTCCTGACTGCTTCGCAGGATCCAGGGTCCCCTTGCTGCCTGGCCTCCGACAAGCAGGGGGGAACGCGTGTCTGCCAGTGGCACTGTGTGGCCGCACAGAGAGCGGGGACCCCACCCCCAGGCTCTCATCTCAAGGAACTGATGCAGCACTTCCGAGTCAGATGATGTTCTTGAGGTGAAGGGAAAGGCATATGACTGTTTTTATAATTAGTAACACTGTAGACACCAGTGCACCACCAAAGGACATGTTTACAACCTCGGGTGGAGGTGAGGTGGTAGCCTTCACCTGGACAACACAGAGAAGTTGCCTGAGTATAAAATATCACAAGAAAACAAAGCTAGAGCATACTGTATTACATTTCAATTCTTAATCTCTTACATCAGATATAATTTAAAATGCCACCAAGTGAAACCTAGTTAATTCAATTTCACTTTCAGTTCTGGAACAACTTTGCTTTCTGGGAGTCAAATGATATTAAAACAGCCTTGGAACAGGAAGAACATTTGTGCACCACCAATATCCTCAGAGCGCCTTAATGGCTCAGCACAAAGGGAGGACAGAGCTTCAACAGACACTTGACAAGGCACAAAAAGCAGCCCGGAGACATCTGCTCTGTTCTGATTTTAAAAAGGCACACAGCCTACTGACCAAATACTGCACCCCTTACACTAGCTCCACGTTGGGACCTCACTAGGTTACTCTGTGATGGCATTTACAAATCAAATCCACAGTTTTGTTATAATGGCTATTCTATTTTACTTGAGTTTCCAGTTTTATTTTCTAAGTTTTAGTTAAGGGACCTGCAACTTTTGTAAAACGTTTATCACAGTGGCTGCTGCTTTGCTGAAAAGAATTGGCAGATGATACTTGTGAGTTCTGCTTCAAATCAATGGAAAAAATCCTTTGAAACAAACACCCAGTGCAAATAATTCTTCTGTTTTCCCTGCTAAGAACTGCTGAGCCTGAGCATGTCAGACACTCTTTCTCAACCAACTAAAGTAACCTATCCAACTTCAGCGGTCCTACACTAGGACTCTTTTGTAACCACAAAGGTTAATAAGTAAAATACAAGAAAGGGTACTATTATTCAAAATCAAACAAGATTAATAGTCTGTTTAGCCAAAATGAAGACTGTCTAGTTTTAGTGAGTAGATTAATGAAAAAGTAAATAACGACAAAATGAAAATATCCAGTTTTAAATCCAAAACTCCATAAAAGGAAAAAAACAGCTCATTAAAACAGTCCTCCCTCTTAAATGAAATACCCCTTCCATCTAACAGACACTAGGTGCCTTCTAATGCCTGGAAGCTTACCCCAGTTCATGGCTTAGAAACATATCCTTGCATCAAAGCATACGGCTAAACATTCTTAAAAGCCTTCTTACATCAAGTGAAAAGTATATCTTAATGTTGCGTTTTAAATATTTGCATGTCACAGAAATTGTAAGGATCCCTAATAAAAGGTAACAAGTCACTAACAACTTTAAATGCTCAGATTAGCTTTGGACAAAGCACAGAGAGGCTCCTCCTCACGGAGGAGTGCCTAGGACCTACATTTATAAACGAGGACAGAAGGGCGGCGACTCCATTTCCAGCCGCAGCACTTGCTAAAAACCCAGTTTCCCACAGGCACCTTGACTAACAGAGGAAGTGACAGGCCTACTACTACTCCATCAGTTGATGGGGACAACCCCAGCCCTCAAGGAACTTGGCCATACTGGCCTCATCAACAAAACACCCCGTGTACTTGGCAAAGAAATGCTCTTCTCTGCTGCCCTCTCTTAAAGAAGCCCCTCGTCTGCCCAGAAACCTTTTAAGTCCTTAGCGATGTCCTCTCTGAAGCCTGATGATGGCCCTAGCCCTTATCCTCATTCTTCATCTGTGTTTCCATTTGGACCTCAGTTCTCTTCTAGCCCTTTACCACCTTGTTCCTTCTTTGCTGTTGGTGACCCCTCTGAGGACACCGTCACCCAAAAGCTTAGGACACTGCCTGGCACACTACAGTGACTCCATGAATCTGATAAATAACCCTTCCTCCCCTCATCAAATGTTGGGTATGTAAGGAGGAATGCTAGTATTTTTAGAAAAATTAGGGAAATTCAGGACTTTTTTTTTTTAAGCCCAAACAAAAACAACACCTAGGTAGTAAAAAGAAAGGGCAGATGTTCTGAGTGTGTCCAGTGGGCAGAGTGTGGAATGGGAGCAGGGAAACGCAGGGGTGCCCAGCACACACACACCA
>PVKM010026593.1:0-19241 GCA_004027735.1 Carollia perspicillata | reverse complement strand
GTCAATAGGGAGGTGCCTTGAGAACCATTTGACATAAGTAAGAAAAGACCCTTCACCATGGTGGCCTGTCCCCCACTGGCCTTTTAGTGGTTTACTGGCATTTCTTCCAGGGATAGATCCAACAACTCAACCAAAATTCAACACGGCAAGTTTTTCCCACCTCAGAGTTCTATGAAAGTGGTAAGTAGGATGGTGCAATAACTAACCAAAACATGCATCTGGATGACAATTATTCCAATTTTTGTTCAGATGCTCCATTTCTATTTCTATAGGTGACTTCCACTATATGACCAAGTCACATGTTGAAGGGCTCACGGGATCATTATGAACAGAGCAATCAAAGCAGTTCCAGGCCTGGTGTTATGAGAACTTCCTTGACCATGTGATTATTGTTTTGAGTTAGAAGCATCATTAAATGAGTTGCCTAAGGTCATGAAACTGGTTGGTAGTAAGTAGCATGAGGTGAGATTGGGGGTCTCCTCACCTCACAGTAATATTCCGTCTAACCATGAGTCTTTAAAATCTTATAACAGCCCCCAACTATTTAGAAAAGCAAAGTGATCCTAACAGAAGAAAAAATAACAGGTTGATATTCAGCATAAATGCAAAGCAAGACTTCTAGCAGCCAATTCATTACTACAAAATGGGGACTTCTATAGATGATGGGAAGAAACAGAGAGTAGAAAAAGACCCCGTCAAGTCTCTGCTGACTACAGATCTTTTGTAAATAAAGAATACACATCCGTTTAAAGTTGACCCTTGAACAGCCCAGGAGTTGGAGGTACTAACACCCCATGCAGTCGATAATCCATGCACAACATTTGATTCCCCAAACTTAACTAACAATAGCCTATTGCTGACTGGAAGGCTTACTTACCAATAACACAAACAATTGACGAATGCATATTCCGTATGTTATATGTATTGTACACTGTATCATCACAATAAGCTGGAGTAAAGAAAATGCTATTTAGAAAATCATAAGAGAAAAATAAATTGATGGTATTTCTTGAAAAATATCTGTGTATAAGTGGATCTGCTCAGTTCAAACCCATGTTGTTCCAGGGTCAACTGTATATTAAAATATTTTAACATCATGGGTATTAAATGTAAGACAGAGAACTATTTCCACTATACTTCGTCATATCCAAGCCATTATTATAGGAATATGTCCAGGTTTGGTCTTCACTAGTAGGACATACTAGAGATAAGTAGAGAGAAAATAACCACCAAATTACGAAGAGGTAAAAGAAAGTGGTGTTTCTCAAACTTGAACGTGCTTTGGGTCTCCTGGGGGTTTCATTGCACATTTGGGGTGGGGCTCCCAGGCGACCCCCGTGCTGCTGGTCAGAAGCAGCAAGGCAGCAGAGAACCTAAAAGGAAAAGTGCCACTTCATTCATATAAAAAACAGTAAGAGGGCATGACTGGGGCCTTACAAGGAGGGCCACACGGTAAGTCGTCTGTTCTCCATCTCCATAGGGTAAATGTGCTTACATCGTAGAAACAGCTTCGAATGGACACGCGAAGATAAATTTCCAGGCAGAACGGGTTCTAGAGGGGTTCACGGGAGAAGAATGAGCAACCTCTGCTCAGGGCAACACGAAGAAAGATCTGGAAGACTGCGGCGAGGACACTGGAGACACAACGGTAGTTAGAATTCCCTCAAAGACTCCACACTGATGGGTGTTGCCCTATTGAGTGTTTAGGCTCAGGGAGACTTTGAACCCAGGACAGGGAAAAAGGGGGTGGGGACTGTGACCCAATACATCTCTACCTTCACAAACCGAAGGCAGATGACTGAGGGGGCCCACATGTGTCAGCTCACAGATGACAACAGAACCATTCCCTCTGAGCACAAATGCATCCTCCCTGATCTTTCCAAGGAGCAAGGATGAGTCCACATGCAGACAGCTCATCCCCGGAACCACAGTTTTGTGCAGGGGACGAATCTAGAACTGGCTCGTTTTATAGTATCAGGGGAAGCAGCAAAGCCATAAAGACTCAAAGGTATCAGAATTTGGAAAAGACAGAAAAACAAGCAGATGTTGTATGTGCGCTGGGAGCTGCCATTCGGGGCAATAGTTAGTGGCACACTGGTCCCCATTTCCACGGGAAGGCAGACGGCCCGAGTCCGGAGCACGTCCTTCAGTTCAACTTATTAGGAAGTCAGTTTACAAGGCTCTGTTTTCCCCATCAGTGAGGTCTTACAGCAGGGCACTGGCCTTCACTATTTGAAGGCAATCTCAGGCACAAGGCCTGACCCTGGGCTCTGAGCAGGAACTGTGGTGTTACTGGCCTGCAAGCGCGGCCCAGACAAGGCAAGCACGCGTTGCTAACGGCTTTAGGAAATGAGAGGAAAATGATGATGTGACCGGAGATACTCCCCAGGAACTAATTCTCAAACCACCGCTGGACAGTGCAGTTCACATGCAATTCACACGTGTTGATGTCCTAACCAACTGGGACAGAGTGAGAAGACATTGCACTAAGGGCTATGGGATACAACAGAAATGGTCCTGTCATGGGACCCACACGGCCACCCGACAGTGGCCAGGCCCTCGCTCCCCCCACCACTCACTGGCGCTCAGGCGCTGATCCACCTCACTGAGCTGCACTTTCCTGGGATTCCAAACCCATGCTCTTGACCACAAACTCATACGCAATGCTGTACAAGCGGTAAAATGGAGCTAAAGTGCCCAAGTCCTCGGGTTGTTGTGAGGATTAAATGAGATGGTGACTGTAAAACTCAAGGCACAGGCTCCTACAAATAAGCAATTATAGAACAATTAATTCACTGTATCCGGTGGCAATAGGCCACCAGGAGCCATAATGGGAGGGGACAGGCAGAAAGAGGAACTGAAAGGGGACGGAAGGTGCTTGACGCTCTCTGCTCTTTGCAGTACCGCCGACACGTGCACAGAAAGGAGCACCTCGGAAATGGTGTCTTTGAAACCCCGACAGGTGCACTCGCTGTGGGGAGGTCTGTCCAAGTCACGGCTGTTTCATCACTGGGCATGACAGTGCTTCCCACTTTGCTTTGAAGTCGCCATTTCAATGGTCGATCCATGACTTGAAACGCATTATCCTGAGCCACCATAAAGCATCCTAAAGTTCTGTGGTCTGAATTTTTAAAGTTCATTAGCTGAAAGGTAAAATTATACCTGGGCATAACAGAATCATACCATACTCCACACATGCCATGAAACTTGGCTTTCTGAGACCCGGAATAGTTTCATTTGATGAACAACGCTAAGCCTGAGTTGTCCTCGAGGTTTCTTATCTCTGACTTTCTACTCCTATAGCAGCGTTTCACACATAATCGGCACACAGTGAAAAACTGTGTTTACCGTCTCAACAAGTGTCTATACAAAAATCATAGGTATTCACACACACGTTCTAAGGTCCGCATGACTTGATTAAGGGTAATTTCAGCCCAAGAAATTCTGGTTTTTGTAAAGTTTCCCTCATGCTGGACGAGGAGTAAAGTAAGGGACATTTGCTAACCTTTTAGAAGTGTTACCTCCCCCTTCTGATCAATATATGTATTTTTAAAAACTCAAACTAATTTTAATCCTACAAATTAAATAGCAATACCAAACAATAAAGCCATTTTCATACTGATTATCATTGTTTTCTAATTATACCTGTATTCTCCTTACTCCCTGAATATTTGAGAAAACCAGAAAACCAGTCCTGAGGTACACATGTCACATACATGCTCACACACACACACACACACACACACACACAGCCTCTCTCAGACCTGCCAACGACAAAGCCAACATCTGTTACATGCCAGGTACTACTTAGGAGTTCGAATGCGCATTACCTCATTTAACCCTGACAACCACCTGAGATGGTGTAAGTATTCCTGCTCTAAAGACGAGGAAACCAAGGTTCAGAAGGGAGGAGGAAATTCCTCGAGGTCTCTAGCAAATTTGGGAACTGGGATTCACCACCCCTGCTCTCGACCACCAATTTACAGAACGTGCTAGAAGAAAGCAGGGTGGAAGAGCTGTCAAGGCTCGCATCTAAACGGAGTCCACCGGCACACACCAAGTGCCTTTAATGAAAGGCAACAGGGCACGCTTCGTGTTTACAAAGGGCAACAAGAAATTACACAGTGAAATGCCATCCTGATGAATCTCAACTACCTCAGTTAAAACCACATTTCCTGTCATAGCCACCTGGCCATCACCGATACCTTCGCTTCCGGAAAACAGTCTGCAGAAGGACTGCCACGGTGAAGGCATCGCCTGTAAAAACACTAAATGCGAAATCTCTCGTTTCTTGGAGTCTAGACGGTGGTCGATGCAAGCGACTGGGCGTGACTAATGGACTCTGACAAACCCACGTAAACAGAGCCAAAAGGTAAAGCGGAGGCCTGACATTTATTGGCCCCATAAAACAGAAATCCTTTCCCTCTAGGACCAGGGCGAGATTTGGTACGCTCCGGGATATTTTTACCCGACAACTTTTCCTTCCGTCCCTTATTTAGAAAGCCAAAACAAAACCGAGGAGAAGCCTACTTACAGAGTCGAAAGCCATGAGCTCTAACAGGTAAAGGAAAGTCCTTTGCCATTAGAAGCCAGGAGAGAACAGAAGATTAAAAGTCAACCACGCACAGCTGCCTCTCCCTTCCCAACTGTTGACATTCTTAGACATCCACTCTTTAAAAGTACCCCCTCTGTAGATCAAAACAGGCTGTGCTCTGAGGAGGGGAAAACAATGACGTTAGCTCTAAGATATTATACGGTTTACGCATAAACAGAGCTGAGTTATGAGCATTATTCTAGTTGGCAGCAACCGTTCTGAATGGCTCAACTGAAGAGCTCTCATTTTGTTCCTCTCGTAGTCTTCAGGAAACTCTAAAATATATGAGGTCTGTCCAGAAGGTACCAAGCCATGTACAATGAAAAATAGAGACATTTATTGAAGAACGTACAAGATACAAGAAACACTGAACATATAGGACGATGATGCCTCAGTCCCCTTCAAAGTAAGCCCCTTGGGGACCTCACACAGTTCTCCCAATCGCCATCTGCTGCCCTGTTGTATTTTCCTGAATCTCATCGACAACCTAAAATCTCTTCCCTTTCAAAGGTGATTTTAGTTCTGGGAAAAGCCAGAAGTTGCCGAGCCCCACATCTGGGCTGTAGGGGCGCTGAGTCACCTGGGTGATTTGATGTTTTGCCAAAATACTCTGCACGATACATGATGCATGAGCGGGGATGTGTTGTCATGATGAAACTGTCAGTCACCAGTTGTCCATAGCTGAGGCCTTCTGAATCATCCAAATAGCTTCCGCACAGGAATGCTGAAGCTTAACACAGTATCTGATGTAGATGCGTTGTTCTACTTGCTCAGTCATCCTGAATGCAATGGCCACACAGCACACATGCTCACTCAACAGCATCCACAGCCCTCACTGACTAGTACAGTGAAGTCGTCACTGTTCATGTACATTCCTGTCACTCTCCCTGGCTGCCAGGTCACATCGACGTCACGTAAACTGTTCTCTTCATGTTAACAATGGCTGGACTTTTTCCAGACAGACCTCATCACATACCTACCCTTTAATATGGTATCTAGTTTGAGCTTATGTTCCCTATTAAAAGATCCAGGACACAACTGGTTTAACAATAAAAATAATCCAAAAAGCTTTTTCAAGGTGAACTTGGGTGAATCTGGGTCTGATGACCTTGGATGCAATTCCTGGGGTGGGCGGGGAGGGACACTCTATCCCTTCATCTTCTACTTTTCTCTTTCCTCCCCCCAACCTTTTTTCCTTTCCCTAAATACCTCCTCTCTGTCAATTAGTGCCAACCATAAATACTTGTCAGCATCATTACTGATGCTCAGGCTTAGGGAACTGGGTGGCCCCAATTCAACGCCATCTATTTCTATTGTTGCCTTTCAGCATTAAAATGCTAACCCAACAAAAAAACTAACCTTAAGAGCATAGATTTCCCTCTCCCAACATCATAAAGTGGTTATAAACTTTGATGTAATATAAACATAATTACAACCAATCAGACTATTACTTTGATTCCTTTCTTGGTTTCCAAAAGGGTGTGATGATATCCAATATTTTCTAAGTTATCTTTATGTGTATAAATTATACATGGCCAGAAACACGAAAACGAGACATAAAAAGCATAATTTTTATAGGGTGTAAAAAAAAAGGAAAAAGATGTCAGGGAGGGAATGAAGTTAAATTATCAGATGCAAATGGTAACAGCCTCACCATTAGCCAGATAGAGTGCAATCCAATCTAATATTCCACTAATATCCAAGGAAGCGGAGATTGTGTTTGAAGAGAACTTTCCAAACTCCTTTAGCTGAGATGCTCAGCGCACATTACAAATTATTTTATCCAGTAATTGTGGATGAAGGGAGACTGCACCACTATATTTCCTTCTGTTTGTGCCCAGAGCATGACTCACAGAGGCCCCATGGGGGATAATAAAAGAAAGTAAGACCTAATACCCAAATCTGCCTGTTTCAGGAGGGAAAAGAACATTACACAAGGCTCAAGGCACACATAAAAGTCACAACTACCAAGTAACATTCATTAGGCGTCCACATGGTTTTGAAAACCAAATCCAAATACTTATTTACAAACATGAGCTACTGTAGCTGTATTTTTACAATGCCATGATGGTAAATGAAAAAGCTTTTTCTACAAAGCAAAACACTTTGTCCAGAGAAAACTTTTAGGCAGGTCAGGAACCAATGCCCTTCTAAGCATGGTAGGTGCATTTAATAAAGGGGCAACTAAGGACCGGGTTCTTGAGTCTGAAGTTACAAAGGTTTGGCATAGCCGGCAAAGCATGGCAGCTGGCACATGTCCTGAACCATTAACCACCAAACAGCAGCTGAAGCAAGTCACATTCCAGAACTCTGCAGCTCCTATAATACGGGAAAATGCCGTGAAATGTATTCCCTCACTGAGGCTGAACAAAGATCATGCAGGCAGAGAAAAGCTGTTATGAACAATGCAGATACATATTGTCAAAGGTATTTAAAAACCAAATGAAAACACAGAATCCTTTTTTAAAAAACACTTCATGCAAAGACAAACAAAAACTCCTTTTTGGAAATAATTTAGAATGTGGAGCTTTCTTTTCACTGAAGAAAACACAACAGAATCAAAAGTCACAATAAAACACAAATATGTCGTGAATAATGAGGTTACAAAAACACAGCGCTTCGTCAGATAAAATGCTCTGTCTCCAAGAATCTGTTAAAACACGTGTGCAGGCCTAGGTGAGAAAGAAAAGTCACACACAGAGTGAAATGAGCCCACCCTCCAAACCAAAGTCTCTTTTATGTACATAAATTAAATCTGGGTGGATTGTTTTTGGAGGGGGGGAGGATTTTGGCATTGTTTGTTTTGTTATCTTTTGCCCTAAGACTAGATTAAAAATTAATTTTAAAACCAAGGTTCAATAAGTGTCTTTTCTAAAAGGTTGTCTACAATATTATTTCAGCAAAAAGCGACATTCAGAATCTCCTTTCTACTCCTTGGAAAAGAGTTGAAAATGCCCAATTAGCTTATAAAACGTCAACAGAAGAGGATCTCATGACCGGCAAATCTAATGGTGTCTGGGCCGCACTTCCCTACAGATACACGCAGCCATCCTTTTTCCATTTTTCCCCTTTCTTAATCTGCTGTGGCTCCATGAGTAAGCCCCTAAAAATGCAACCTGGCAGTGACACTCTTGTCCATCTGGAATGTCTCTACGTCAGAGGAAAACCCTCGCCCCCTGTGACAGATGAGCAAGTGCGCAGCTGTGGGGATCTGGGCTTGTATGAAGGAACCCACTTATGTGCGTGCACACACATGGCTAAACGGTTAATCCCTCCAGGACCCCTTTTTCCCACTCTCATATGAAGTTAGCAAGGAAATGAGTTGTGTGTGTGTGTTTTCTGTACTATTATCAGATACCAAACAATTCCTTGTTGAAAAGATATTGCAAGCACAAAGCCTGAAAACCTGCCATCAAAGCTGTCTGAAGTCCAAGGTGCTGTCTTTTACCGTCACTAGAAGCCTTGGAAGCAAATATGCATAACACCAAAGCCAATCTTTGAAAGGAGCATTGTGAAACCGACCCGGGCAGCTCTGCTCTCAGAGCAGCCGACTCGCGTATGTGCATCTCAGCAGAGACTCGGGAATTGCTGAGGTTTTCCACGCGGCTTCCATGAAAACCAATACTTCTAGGTTTCCTTGCTGGCTCACCACGTGAAGCTAAACTTAGAGATCAAGCGGGGTTCTGTATCAAGCTACACCGCCTCAGTCGCCATGGGCAGGAATGTGAACAGAGAGACAGTTCCAATTCTGAACTATTGGTTTTAATGAGCAAAGCAGAGCAATAAAATCCAACTCTCCAGATAATTTAACAAAAACATATAATTACTCTGGAATGCGACTTGGTATTACATACGGCTTTTGCTGTTCCTGAGGTTTGACAGTACAACCACAGGGGGCGCTATTGACACCACCGTCTGGGTGAACATAGCACCACAGTTGTGGGTTTTACCAAGTCATTCTACACTGGTTATCAGAGCTGTACCTCAGGAAAACGCTGGAAAAGTATCCATTATCCCTGATATTTTCCTGTGCAATTCTTCCCAGCCACCTTGTGCACACTGGTCAGCTGCTGTTTGCAGGGACAAAGTTTTGCTCCTTATCAAACCTCATGCTGAATGAAGGCTGGCTGAAGTTTCCAAGAGCTTCCTTCTTCCCAACAAAAAGCCCAGATTGTAAACAATAAACGCTCTAAAATTTGAACAGAACTGGGATTTTACAGGTACTTCCATAAACCTGAAATGCTCAAATCCAAGGAATCCATCCAAAGAAGAAAGGTCTGACCTAATTAAGCCACAGATTGTGAATCTTGAAACTTGAATGCCTGTTTCATGAATGTCATTTGGAAATCATGACAAAGCCATAAACGTGGTCATGAGTAACAGAGGTTGCCAAGTGGCATTATGTTCCATCATAAACTATAGGAAAATGAAAGTTTCTCATTATTTTCAGCTAAGACCCCTGGTTACTACATTGCTCAAGTACTTTGTCCTTATTACCCGAAAAGCATGCAAGAAGGGGCTCACGTGACTACCCCGTATGCAGGCGCCGATCATTACAGAAGCACTCCAAATAAAGTTAGAGGGCTCCCTCAGGTTCACCGTCTTCCAACAACTGGCAATCACTATTTTCCAGAAAAAAAAAAAAACATAGATTCGAATTGTTTGATTTACTAATTCTGTTTCCAAAACTTCGCTCTTAGTGAACATCAGTAGGCACTATCGCCATGTCGACGTGGCATCCTGACTTAGAATCACTGCCCAGGGTTTTTTGGAAAGGCATTTACATGTGTGATATCGTACTGACCATTAGAGATATATCATGCCTTCTGTGACATAACCACCTAACGTGACCTGAGACCCTAAATGTGTGAAAAAAGATAAAGTGCAAACAGAAAACCCACAGCACACTTTCCACCTCCCATCTCTACCTGCGATCTCTACGGCAGTGACTCAGCGCTGCTGTTGTATCAGATTTCAGACCGTGGGCTCTGGTTTGCTGGCTCCTTGATCTAGCGTGCCGTGAGGAGCAAAACTACACATTTCATCGGAAATTAGGAATAAGAACACAAAAGGGACTGAACGTAAACACCAAATCAGCTCAGAATGGCAACCCTCCGTATACAAAACACCTTTCTAATGCAAGGAATCATCAGGTTAGCAAACAAACAAGTGGTACGCTCAGGTATTTCTAAATATGTATTTGTTATTCTTGCACACTATTACACTGTTTTGATCATTCAGAAGAGAACAAGAGTAACTCCAGAACATTCGGAGTCATTATCTTCCTTGAAATGCTCTCATAGTAAAGAATGTACAGCAATTTCTGAATGGCAACATAAAAGGAGGGGGAAAATCTGCTCAAAGTCACCTTCCAAGTCAAGAGGAAAGATTATTAGATTAAGGAACAGAAAAAGGGGAGAGAATTCATGCTGAGGGCCTTAGACCGGAATCTCATTAGTTTTAATCCACCATTCCCTAAACATTGCCCTACCATCCTATTCTGAGTTCCTTTTTATTCAAACTGCTGCTACATTTGTTGGGGGGGGGGGGTTCTTTTTATACCACACTGTGGTTTCTTTGGTCCTGAAATTGTGCGAGACTCGGTGAGCCCTGTATTAAGGCCCTCTGGGAAGGCTACCATCGACACCTACGACAAAAATACTGCTAACAAAATCCGCAAAAACTGCCATGGGTGCCACATCTCAGGTCCTGGTGGTCACCCCCTCTGAATGCCAACATGAAAAAGAAATGAGCATCCCAGACAGCTTCAATTTCAAGGGCACTTTTTTAAATGCCACCTGCTTTCCAAAAGCAAAATAGCAGAGGAGTTTCCTCCTCCTGTAGCACCAGCATCCAGAATATTAGATTACAGCGCCCCTGATTTGCAATGGCCAACGTGTCAACATTTTTGTGGGCTTTCTCTCTTGGTTTCTATGATATAAGCTTTATTCCAGTGGGGGTGATTTATTACCTTCACGATAATTCCAAACCAACTTGACATGCCATCCAAAAGGACGGTATACGAATCCTCCATTCACAAAGTCTTTGACTTTCGAATTAACTTTCTCTTGAGCAATGCCAGAGCTATTTCTTTTCTTCACTATCAACACCAACAATGAATCTCGGGGTATTACTTTCTCCTACCTAATATGATATAACCTCTGGGCCAATCGCTAAGTAATCACTTAGTAATCTCATTTGTATCAATATTAGACAATAAATGAACTTCAAATACTAGTAAAATGGAAATCTCTATATATAACTCTGTACTTCATGCCGAATGATGACAAATGGATAACCTTTAACAGCACACAATCTAATACTATGTCTGTGCCACCTGAAAATAAGTGTTATGATTTCTCCCCATACCCGATTTTCTAAATAATATTTTGCTTTTGCTGCACAAATAAAAGCGTTCCTTTGGCAATAACAAAGGATCACCAAAGGGATGCGACAAAGAATCAGATTTTAAAATATGGATTTTTTAACTGTTATGGAAAATACATGAAACCTGGAAAAAGAGAGATTTAAATGAGGATGTAGTTATGAATCCTAGAAAGCAAGAGCTACAGCAGCTCACGGCGGGGGCCATCACAGCACCATCTCTGTGCGGGAATGACGCTACTCTGCCTCTGCTGGGGGCGGTTGTCAAGGTGTCAATGAATGCTCACCTGCAGGTGAGCAGATCAGAAACTGATCAGCTGCCTAACTGGTTTTACTACAAAACGCAGGATGTCTCCAACAGCTGACCGTAGCTGGTACCAGAAAAAGACGATGTCAGGAAGTAAAACCGACTTAAAACAGAGACCTGATTTTTACAGTAAACAAGGATTTACATGGAATTTCATATTGGAAAACAAAGATATTAGCAACACTGAAACTAAAATACACGGAGGGGAAAGCTATTTTACCTTATGTTTAACCAAATTTGCCTTAGTTGCTTCTACTGTCCAAGTGTTGGAATGAACAAAATGTGGTCAACTCTTCATTTTTTGGATTATTTTTCTTCATGTTTCATCTCTGACTTCTGTTTGGTTTCCACAGACCAATCATTAAAAGGATTGCTTTTGCAGAAAGATTCCAAAGCTTTATCAATTTCCCCAAGGGACTCTCTTAATCGTATCTTTTTATCGTGCACCTTAGAAGTACTAAAGGAGTTATCGTATTTAGTGTCTTCAACAGTTCATTCGTCTAGTTTGGCCAAATCCTTACTTGTCATTGGCTACTTGTGGACCCTCACAAGTTCTTCCAGACCATTTTCACTCACTTCATGGAGTCCCGCATCCTTTGCAAAATGTTCATTTTCAGTGTTGCATAAAACTGGCAGGGGAGCAGTTCCCGGCACAGAGTACAGAGTGATAACAAACTAGGGGAGAGTTCAGAAGTGGTTACCTCATTAGTTAATATTTTTATACCTTCTACTTCCCTACTAAATCCTTATAATTGCAAGAACTCAGATCATGGAGATCGCTGTCTCAACACCACGCTCCCTTCTACCCACCTATTTAGGGTTTCAGCAACCCACTAGCCTGTCCCCATGAAATCACTAGAGCCAGCTGTCACGGCAGCTCAAAACAAGAATGATCACAGAATTAACACCTAAAGCAAATGGCATATCAAAAACATCACTAAAAGTCAACTTGGCCAACATCTTCCAGGAAGTAGGTAAGATCCAGATTTTTTTTAAAAAAGAAAGCAATAAAAGTCAAAGCTAACACACTCATCTGATTGGTGCCATATGTTCCCATTACAGGTTTTAAATGTCGCAGTCAAAACTGCTCTGAAAGGTAGGTGTTAGAGCAGACCAGTGTCTTGCATACAGGAAGATTAAAGGATTAAAATGACCTAATACTGTACTTCCTAAACATACAGACTTCCACTCAGTGCCAGTCAACTGGCGGCCAAGTGTTATCAGCGAGTCTAAATTTGGACCTCATAACCTAAAAAACCACTTCAGATAAAAAGAGTGCTGAAATAAGTTCAAGGACTAATAGGGCCAGTATGGGAACAGGTCACATCAGGTGACGTGGATTCCAAAACAAAAATGACCAAATCAACATACGCAAACCCTGGATCAAATTATTTATAGCTAGACAACTTGTTGGAGGCTTAAATCAGGGATCCTACCCCAGATGGAAGGGCCTTTGCCATTTTTTATA
Source organism: Carollia perspicillata (assembly GCA_004027735.1). Classification (NCBI taxonomy): domain Eukaryota; kingdom Metazoa; phylum Chordata; class Mammalia; order Chiroptera; family Phyllostomidae; genus Carollia; species Carollia perspicillata. The sequence continues at coordinate 6,488 of PVKM010026593.1, read as the reverse complement.
GAAAAACAGTGATCTGGCTTTAAAGAAATCAGATGAGGTGTGTCTTCCAAAGACTGTGTCATCAGGTGGGGGGTCCAGCGTTCAGACAGACCTCGAACTCAGACTAAACTGTCGTCAGTGTATCCAAAGGACCTGGTTGCCCAACGGGCACCTCAGGCACTTGGGCAATATGCTGCTGACGCAAGACTAAGGATGAAATCTCTTTGAGGCACCCCTAAAACATGCCCGAGTGATGCTGACGATGAGTCTATGAAAACCCGGGTCAGGGGTGGCTTCAGTTCTTATCTGAGAGTTCCCAGCTGATGGGCTCAATCCAAAGGGAAGACATGGGGAGTACAGAAGACAGGGGGTTGTTCAGAAGAACCCCACGTCTCCCCAACATAAAACTTGGTGGGCAGGCGGGGTGGTCCTGACACATGTGCTAACCTCTGAAGGGGCTTCCATCACACTTGGAGTGAAATCCCAACCACTTACAAAGGTCCAAACCATTAATAAACATTTCCTGAAATAATTAATTACTAATGAAAATAATAAGCAAGTAATCATTGATAAGATGAAAACAAACCGAACCCAAGCCAAATGGCTCCAAGACATAGGTATATGTGTACCACGCATTATATGCCAGGAGTTGCGTGCTGACTTTAAGGTCCACTTGAAACTACGCTCTGGCTGGTACTAAACCAATTAGGATGCTGCAAAATTCACTGAGATCTTGATTCTTCTTTAAAGATATCGGAGTTGACTGAAGCAGAACAGTTGGTACCTTCTCTGACCCATTCTCCAACAACATCATAACACTTTTTGTAAACCAGGACTAATCACATTCTATGTACAACCATTTTCAATATATTTCCACATTGTTTATGCAACTGAAAAGACCATCAGAACCTAGGAACTGGTACTAGAGTCTCCTAATTCATTGCCACGACCATCACCAAATCAATCTGACCACATGCATGCTCCTGATGTCCAGAAAACGAGCCACAACTTTCAATCCAATGAGCAGAAACGGGAAAAAATTCAAAAAGACAATGAGATTGAACCCAGCTATAGATGCCAGCCCTTGCTCAGCAAAGGGCTGGCCTCTTGCAAGGCAGGACATGGACATTAAAATCAGGACAGTCCGGGTTCTAGAAGCTCCAAGAAAGGCTGCCCAGTGTGTCTTCAGGAAGTGCCACCATTAGACCAAAGCAATGCCCGCCTCCAGCACCCCGTGGAACCACAGGGGCATTTCTGGGCCTGTTGTTTTAGACAACCAGTCCGCGGATGAAAGAGCAAGGCATGCCGGACATGTCATGTTAGGCTTCCAAGGAGTTTCACAGGAGGCTAGAGACTCACCTTCCATGTGAAAGGCAGCAACTTATCAACCCATCATTGTAACATCAAAGTTGACCTTGAACAACACAAGTTTGAACTACATGGGGCCATTTGTACGTGGATTTTTTTTTGTTTTTATTTTTTATATTTTATTTATTTTTAGAGGGGGATAGGGAGGAAGAAAGAGAGGGAGAGAAACATCCATTGGTTGCCTTTCACACACCCCAACCCAGGAACCTGGCCCATAACCCAGGCATGTGCTCTGACTACGAATTGAACAGGTGACCTCTGGTTTTCTGGACAATGCTCAGCTCACTAAGCCATACCAGTCAAGGCATATGTGGATTTTAAAAAAAAAAAAATACTGTAAATATATTTTTCTTAAGGTTTTCTTAATAACGTTTACTTTTCTCTAGCTCACTATAAGACTATAGTATATAATACATATAACATACAAAATGTGTGTTAATCAACTACGTATGTTCTCAGTAAGGCTTCCAGTCAATAGTAGGCTATTAATAGTTAAATTCTGGAGAGTCAAAAGATACACATGGATGTGGGATTGCAGGGGGATGGCGCCCCTAACCCCCATGTTGTTCAAGGGTATACTGTAGTTTAAGAAAAACTACCATTTTAGTGGGAACAGGGGAGATAATGAGGGAGGACTCCTCTCACCATTACTTTCCAAAATCTTCGTATCTATGACTCCAGGAAAACAGGTGCATGTGAAAATAATTCATAAATCTATGAAATAAAGTCCTCCAACTTTTCTGAATGAACCTGGTTCATTCATTGATAACAAGCATAGGTTTATCTTAGTTAAGACATGTCATCCTTACTATTATTGTATAAGGTATGTCCTTTTGAGTCATATAAAATACAGCCTCCCAGTTTCACTGCTCTCCTATGCAGTGAACACTGCAGGTGCTGGGAACCCACTCCTGTCCCAGAAAGGAAATAGGAGGTTGGAAAAAAGCACTCATAAAGTCCTCATAGTCATAAATGCATTTTTAAAAGTTTATGGTTAGGGTTGCCTAAGTCATAGATACAGGCAGTTAATGACCAGTGCTCATAAATTATTTTCAAGTAGGGCTAATAATCAAACACTCTACATATAAAACAGAAGCGTCATATAACAAGCTATCTTTTAAATCTTTTACTCATTCTCATAAATCAGATTTTTTTCCAAACATCTCTTTGACAATCAGCATGCTTCTTGCCCAACAGAATTTTTCCAAAAAAAAACCTTCAAAAACATTAAAACTAAATGAGAGTGACCCACTTAGATTCTTTGATAAACTTATGATCATATATTTTGCCCACAAACTCCGCCACACTGGTCGATGTTTCCTACGAGTTCCTACCCCTCCCTGCCTGAAATGAGTGTTTATGTTTGTTGTCTGTTTCTCCCACTAGGATATAAATTCTGTGAGGGCAAAAATCAAGTCTTATTACTCAGTTACAGAACATTGTAGGAACAATTAAATCTATAACAAGCACTCTGTACACATGTATATGCAAATATGTAACACTGTAACATATAATATATAGTACATAGACTAGACAAAGGGTTATACGCATGCGCGTCTTTAGTACAGTATGGGGAACAGCACCAGGCTGAAGACAGTACCTGGCCGGGGAGGGTTGCTGGCTCTACCATGAAGCAGCTGTATCACCTTCAGTAAGTTACTTAACTTTTCTGGGCCTGCCTTTATCCACAGAATGCACATGTTAAGCTTTATCATCTTCAAGGATACTTTCAGCTCCAATAATTTTTCTTAAAAAATTCAAAAGACTCATATAACAGTGTACATAATCGACTATACATGGAAAACAAGCTAGCAAGTAACTGAAACTCTAACTCCTGACCCTTGGATAATTACAATCAACGGCTATCTATAATACTGCCATATGAATTTAGTCCCTCCTCCAACCTACCCCTTTGTTCTTCTCATTTCCTGTTTTCTTTTTCCTCGATCGATGGAGCCAAATGCTCTGAAGTTATTTTGGAACATAAATGAGTCTAGTGAGCCACTGAAGTTATTGTTCTGGATAGCTGCTTAATACCACGCACTCACGCACAGGAACCCAGCTATATAATTCCTCTCTCTACAGCCACGTGTACCCTATCGTCATTATCCTTCCCACAAACCTGTGACCTTGACAAAGGCAAGTCAGAGCCAAGAATGGGCTCACACCTAAATACTCACTCTCCCCCATAAAAACACCGCCAACTCGACCCAAGGCATTCTAGAACGGCAAGAGAAGAGTCAAGAGAAGATTTAGCTAGTTTCACTCTCCAAAGCTCCCCTTCTTTGGGACAAGTACAATAAATCGCATCCATTAGACCCTCTGACCAACCTCAAAGAGTTGGTCCAGTTCCCTGACCAAGCAGGGGAGTCGGGCTGCAGTCTTTCCTGTGCCCATCCCTTCCAGACGGTCATCCCTTCTGCCCAGCCCAGCACAGGACACCAGACGCCACTGGTGAACAGCGCTAACACTCCAAAGTAGAACCACATCAGCGAGGATTTTGTTGAAGAAAACATTCGTGCTTCCCAGTGATACTTTTATTTTCCATATTTAGTATATAATTAAATCCACAGAAACTATGAAATGCAAGTACATACCTCCTTTTAAAGTTTATTAAATACATTTCAGTCTTTAATCCTGATTTATACTTACAGCTTATAAAACAATGTAGGTCACATGTAGGACTTCATTTTTTCTATGCCAAGCTAATAAATGCAACCCATTTTCCTAGAATTTAACTGTACAACATTCATACTTCATGAAACAAATATCTGAGCTACGGGGTCGACGCTGACGCGTCTTTTCAGGCACTCGACTGCGATACACTCTTCCAGCCAAGAAATCTAGGAAGCCGACTGGAAGGAAGGGACATGAACTAAAAGCCCCCTTGTGTTCTAAGGGTGAAAGGGCAGTGGTGGGCCTTAACCCACGACAAACCTCAGGTCGGAAAGGCAATTCCTAGTTGACAACTGCATTTCTCTCACTTGATCCTCAGAGCAACACTCTAAGAGCCACTGGGGAAATACTACGACCTCCAATTTAATGGACTGGAAAATTAGGTCGAAAAATGATGGATCCCAGGAAGTGGCAAAATCAGGAATAAAATTCACATTTCTTTTCTGTCCACACTAATTCTATGCTATCATTTGACCCCTCCTGTATAACAGTCAACCTAGCCTTGAATTACAATATATAGAGTCGATACTACATGCACACACACGACAGCTATGCCAATGGACTGAGTGAGCAGCACCATACAATTTTTTTTCTTAGCTAAGCAAACACCGTTGCATGGTGGGAAAAGAGAGAATCTTACGAGGACAGAAAACAATGACGTTGGTAGATTCTTTTTTCTCTCCCCGCAAGGTTTGTCGTTGTTGTTGTTGTTGTTTTTAATCCTCTTATAGAAGCTGAGTACGAGGAAAGAACAGCAGATCGAGAAAGCAGAACTGAAACCTAAGGCTTATCACACTGATAAGAATACTTGTACAGGAAGCAATAAATTACCACCGCTTCCTGTTTTAAGTATTCTTATCTTTAGGACACTATTTTTTTTTTTTTTTTGACTACAGAACCTCACATTTAGGACACTTCCCAAAATAGAATCTTCTGATCTTCAGCTGTCGGCTAAAGTTGTTTCATACACAGCCCAGCACATGCCCTCTGGAGGGTTAGTAGCACTCTAAATGCAAATAGAGTCCAGTCAAACCCACCCCTCTCAGACTTAGGTGACAATCCAAAATGTGCAAAATCAAGCAGCCCCAGAATTCTGTGGAGGATGCTGTGACTGTCTCTAGTGCATGACCTGAGGAACTCAATTTGGATATTTCTGAAAATTTTGAAAGAAAGGCCATTAGCAAATGTATAGTTCTATTTTTAATACATGGCTCAGGAAAGACCGTAAGACTTGTTCCAGGTCAATTACGTTTTAAACAGTTTTGAAAACAACTTCTATCCAGAGATTCTTTCTGGTGAAAAGGATGTATATAAAGAAACCCCCGGGCCCTATATTTCAAACAAGTTTTCCAGAGGCTTTTGTTGTCAACAAGTACAGACAGCAAGACTGATTATAAGGGAATGCGTCTGAAAAATTACACGTGTAACCCAAGGTTAAATATATGGAGAAAACACACATGCAGAGGCATAAAAGACGCCTCGCTGTAATCTCTGTGATCTAGTATGTCAGGAATTCCACTGCCAGAACTGCACAACAAGCTGAGACAATTTCAGAGAGAGAAAAAAAATAATCAATGTCTGTGTTTTTCAAGGGGGAAGAACAGCACTGTGGAATGGGACAATGGAGCATAAATGCCTGAGATATTATTATTATTTTTCTTTTGTGTCCTGGTATTTGAACAAAACATCTATGCCTTATGGCAGGGGTCCTCAACCTCCAGTACCAAATGTGGCCTGTTAGGAACTGGCCGCACAGTGGGAAGTGAGCTTCAATCATCCTGAAACCATCCCCCTCGCCGGGGTCCATGGGACAAGTGTCTTCCACAAAACCAATCCCTGGTGCCACAAAGGTTGGGGACCACTGCCTCACTCTTCTGATGACCTGTCCCACAGCCTTAAGGATGATTATGCTCTGTAGGTAGCAAATGCTGAAAAAAGTTTACTGAGTGTTGAAAGATTGTATGAATATGATCTTCGAGCCCCTTTTAGCCAATTGCTAAGTAGCTGCCTTTTTCCACACAAAGGCGATGAGCACTCATTCGCTCACCCCAGAGGGGTCCCTGTGCAAGGCCAGGAACAAGTCCCTGTGGTCTGCAAGGAGAGCTGTCCCCAGACTCTGAATCCAAACAGGGATGGGCCTTGGGGTCAGTGCCAGATTCCCACTGGATACCCAGAGCTCATGACAACCAAGTTCCAATTAACCTGATAAACTCAATTCCCTAAGATTTGGGAATCAATTACAGTAAGGGACAAAAAAAATGCAGCTGTTATAAATACCTATACTAAGGCCATATTATAAATATTTTTTAAACTACCAGTAGAAGGTTTCAAATAACTCTGTTCAAAAAATCCAAAAAGCTAGGTCCTTCAAGGAGGAGAGTTTAAGAAGTCTCTGGTGACCACAGTGGTTCCAAGGTGGTATAATGATCTGTAATTCCTGCTGTCACTGAACAAATAAACACTGG
>PVKM010026592.1:0-19253 GCA_004027735.1 Carollia perspicillata | reverse complement strand
GAAAGTAAAATGTTTTAATAATCCAGATTACAAGGCTGGGGAGCAAACACAGCAAGTATGTACATAGTCATGAAGATATGAGAGTATTTAAACAATAATACAGAAAAGAGAAACAAAATGAACAAAGAACCCTTAACTCTTGGATTTGGCAGGTTCATCTGTCAAGTTTAAAAGGTGAGATTAAGTTGAAAGACATAGAAAAGACTTACTACTTTCACATTTAGAAGGAAGAGGACAATAATTTCTTCAATTTATGGTGCTGAGACAACCACTGATATTTGCAGCAAAGACATATTAACTTGATTTGTGAAAGGACATTCAATGAAAGCTGGTTTCAGGATAATTAATGATCTGGTGTTAAGTATATTGTAAAAGAGAGTGCTAAGTCTTTTATACTTGGAAGACAACTGATGTGTTCTTATTTGTGTAAATGAGCTTTCAGGGAATATGTATATATGCATATACATATAATAAGGGAGCAGTTAGGTTTTGTTTCGATCAATGATTGAATTGCGAGTGTTCATGAAGCAAGGAAGTTTAAAAGAAGCAAGGAAGTTTAAAAGAATTTCTCAACAAAAACATTGCCTTGGCATGTTTCAATTCTCCTGTTAGACTTCTTATATTGTTTTTCTTTCTTGTGTTTCATACTAACACAAATATAAATAAATGGTCATATATTTTTATTCCTATTATTATTATTAAAACATGTACATGGCAGATAAGCATAGCAATAAAAGATTTGTTTAATATAAAGGTAAATAATTCACCACACAACTGTTCCTCAGTCTTAGTTTATGAGACCTTTCCCTATCACTAACTTTCTTTCAATAAGTTAGATTTCACCATTTTTTTAAATGGGAAATTTACCGTGTTGTCCTTATGCTGCATATTATTTGAAAAAAAGACACGAGTAGCAACTTACTGGTTGCTGCAAATATTAAGTCTATCTTCTTTAACATCTGTAGAGATATAAATTCTGCACCATCTACTGTTCCTCAACATGTTTCATGATAGTTGAACATTATGTGTATCACATCTCACATTCCTTGCTTATGTTTCCAAATTTCTGTAAATCTCAGAACTTCTTAGTTCTGATTGAAGGGGGATGGATAGAAACCCAACCAAAAAATACAACCCCACAATCCCATCTCCACATTAGTTTGGCAATTTCATGGTATAAAGTACCCACTTCCCCGCTCTTCTCTCTCTTTGTTTCACCAAGCTGTAATTAACTGCCCAATGTGGATCACATTTTATATCTCAAATCAGGAAAATGTGTGCAAGGAAATTCATAAGTTATAAATAACATCATTCAAATGTTTCATTCAATGCATACTTAAATAGGCAGCATCATTAACAATTCTGACTGTCAATACTGCTGAATGCAAGAGCTATCCAAAAAGGGAGTGTTTGTCCCTGCAAAAGAACGAGATGCTAGGCTCTGGAAATGTTCAAAGTTCAAAGTCACACTTGGCAGGTTCTATATGGCCTAGGAGTTAGACTTGCTGACTTCAGGTTTAACACCACTATACAAGCATACGATGTACCGTAAAGAAGGAACATTCCCTATGGCACAGACACATTCCCAGGATCAGAAAGGCACTCTGCTAATCCTGCAAGGTGTGTCCCACTGTCATCTGCACTGTTCTGGTGGAAAACCTGAAACCAACAATTTTTAGTAAATTATGTGAAGTCAGACAACTTTTTAAAGCCAGAGTTCTGACTTAAGTGACACATGTCTAACTGCTAAGTCAATGAATAAAGAGAATTAATATATACACAGTGAACCAAAAGTATGCATACATATGATGTATAGGCAGAATTTATGAATTTTACTTTAAATAAGAAAAAGGATAAAGTATGGAGTTTTATGAAAAGAGACTCAAAATATAACCAGAGCAATTACTATTTAGCATTACAAATATTTATTATGTGCTAGAAACTCTTTTAAGACTTTACCTACCCTTATGTATTTAATCGTCAAAGAAACCCTATGGACCAGGTACTAACAGTTTTCTGATTTAACAGCTGGAGACTAGTATATCCTCTGATCTCATGGGAGGTCACAGAAAGATGAAGATCCTACAACTCACAGCTGTCAGAGAGGGCAGGGAAGCTCTCGAAGCCCCACTCTGACCATTGCACCACACAGTCCTAGGAGACTATGTATGATAAATTTGATTAGGAAATTAAGAAAAAGAAGGCGATTTACTTTTGTTTAACTTAATCAGTAAAGTGTCACAGTCAACTGAGAAAAGATATTTAAAATACCCATCTTGCTTCATTCTTGTTTTAATTCCTAAAGTTTAAACAATATCCAAACACTATTTCTCTGCCCACCTAGCCATAAAAATGTTTTACTCACAAAGTAAAAGGGAAAAGTGGAGGTGGCTATCCTGATAAAATAAATGTGAACATTATGTTAATTTAGTAATTTTGACAAACCAAAGTTATGTTTGCATTTCCCCTTTGAACTTATATACAGACTAAATCAGTGGTTAATTAGCAAAATAAACATAACCAAGAGTCAGTGTATCGGCAAATTGAGATATTAAATGAGGCCGTACAAAATTTATTTAAATGTTCTATTGGTAGCTTTTGCACCAATCTTTTCTTTTTTCTACTTCAGACCAGCAAACTAGTAACCCAGAGGATTATGGACTGATGATTTACCTTCCCTCTAAGTTTTATTTTACTTTTTTAAATCTATACAATAACAGTTCACTACTGATACTTTCCTGGGGTGGTGTAAAGATAAACCGAATTAAAATGCAGCATATAAGAAAGCTTATGGCAGAGCCTGCCAATAAACTTCATTGGAACTGTTGTTCCTGGATTCTGATATTGACCTTGTGCAAGGTCTTTGGAAAAACTTGGCAATACCTTTTCTGGGGGGAGTTCTGATTCGGCCATGCTTCCTTCATCTCCCAAGAAAGCAATGACAGAAAATGGCAGCAAAATCTCCCAATGGAACCCAGGAAAGTGTGCCTGGGTGAGGTGACAAGCAAGGATTTGGGGGCCTTCGGCTTACTGTGTATGACAGCTTTCTGATAGGCGTCACCAGACATCGGATGTAAAGTAGTCAGCACTTTCCAGAATTTATAAGCTGACAAAACTAAGGAGAAAGAGTGGAATCACAGTCCTTAAAGGTGAAAAGGCTCCTAGAGGACCAGGTGATGGCCTTGTAATGACATATCGGGGAATCTGTGTTGCCAGTTTGGGGATAATTTCTGTCGGTTTATTGTCCCACTTGCAGATTCCAAGGTGATCCCCACTTCAGGAGACTATAAATGTTGTCTCAGTCTTTGATACGGGCCCCTGGAGTCCTGACAAAGGTATCATAGTGGAGAACAGTGGGCCATAAAAACACGCTGCTTCTCACATTCAGTCAGTCCGCTCATAATGTTTACTCAAGACACACCATCAACAAAACCACTGTAATGTATACATATGTATGTGTAGTATATATAACAGTGGAATAGTTTAAAAAGGGCAGATATCACACATTTCCTTGACCAGAGCAGCTTCCTATAGACACATCACAAATGCCCCACTCATGTTTGGTCTTATAAATACAAAATCAAATAAACTGTTAAATTAAACTTCCAAGTGGAAGCTAATTAAAGAGACTGGTGAACACAGTAGGAGTTGATTGAACTATGGAGTATAGCAATACTTTGAAGACATTCCTATTTAGGAAAAACGCTGTGTATATTTCACGAGTCATGCTTTTAAATTCCTCCATTCTATATCTGTTATTTATATTGGTATATTTTTATAATAGAGTTGGTTTGGGGAGAAAAATATAAACATGAACTATAAGCAAACCATTTATTTTTTCTAGCAATTATTTTATGTATTTTTCTAAGACCATTAAAAGTGTTCCTGAAATAATTTTGTTCCTTTACATTTATTTTTGAGAACTCTAGACGAGGATAGTTATTGCTAACCCTACCACCATCCTCCTAAGTACACTTCATATGCTTGGCTTTCATTTGCAATTTAATCTTTAATAGAATAATCTTTTTTTTTTCATTTAACTAAGCAATAGTACAAATAACACACCTAAGAGTCAACTAAGGATAAGTGTGGAAATTATAAGACAATTATTTGTTCAGCCTTACCACTGAGAGAGTGCGAGCATATCTATTTCAAAAAGTCAGTGGTTTACCGTAGTAATGGGACATAGGCAATTCTTGATCCGAATGTCTAGATGTCTTGAAAACTCCTTTATTCATAATTATATTTAGTTATATTCAATTATGATTAGCATATTGTGGGTCATAATTTCCTATGTAATAAGGTGTTTTGGATGAAAGAAACCTATCGAAAACAGAAGAGCTAATTTCACACTATTTGTATCAGCTAACCACTAGGAAAAAATTCTGTGGAAGGCAATAAAAGGAGTCAGAGAATGGCAATTGCTCTGCTGGGCTTCATACTCATTTAAGACACCTGCATTAATAATCGGTAACACATGTCTCCAAATGCAAACTACATAGCATGCTTGTACAGTGTTTAATACCTTAAATAACTAATGTTGTAACAAGGATAATTTTTTTCTATTTGACAAAGCATGAAAAAATAATAAAACTTGTATGATAATCCTATACTTCTATCCCTGAACTAATAGAAGCATCTGTGGGTGAAACTGGGAATTAGAAAAGTCTAATTTACCCTTAACATTAATGAGCACAAAGTCTTAGTCAGTTAAAATATAGTCACTGATCACCCCAAAATCCATAAAGCTGTAAGAGAAAAAAATGTGTGTCTAAAATGCCACATCAAGAGATGATTTAGGTAAAGAAAAAATGTCATTGATCTGCAGAAGCCTATAATTCACCGGAATTAAATGGACATGGATAAATATAAAATTGATATAAGTAATGTATCTGCATTATATTGTGTTATGCATATTTTCAGAAATTAACTCTTATTAATACACAAAAGCTTTCTAAGAGGCCATTCATTTCCCTTTCCTCCCCCATCTCACCCGACCGTTCTCTGCCCAGTTCACATTTTATGCCCGGCCCATAAGAAACAAGGACGTGTGCCTTCACACCTCTGAATCTATGCACTTGAAAGCAAGTGCAATATCCAAAGTCAGTGCACTGAATTATAAATTTACTAAATGTCAGGTTCACTGCATGATTAATTCAATAAGATTTAAAAACTCGCTATGTATCCATAAACATAATGTATTCATATTAAATATGTATTGGATGCACCGATTGTATTCATCTTGAAAGGACATTCCTTAAAACAAATTTTGATAATAGGCGAGTTTGGCAAATTGATCTTTTGGTGAATTGTCTTTTTTATTAAATTTTTTTATAGTTGCTCAGTTACCATTATCCCCCTTTTCCCCTCATTACTCTCCCCTGCCCTACCCACCCTCCACCTCCCACTTTCAATCCTCCCCCCATTGTCCTTGTCCAGTGGTCCTTTACACAAGTTCCTTGACTTGACCCTTCCCCTTCTTTTCCCCACTATCCCCCTCCCTCCCCTCTGGTTACTGTCAGTTTGTCTTCATTTCAATATCTCTGGTTATATTTGGCTCGCTTGTTTGTTTTGTTGATTAGGTTCCACTTATAGGTGAGATCATATGGTATTTGTCCCTCACTGCCTGGCTTATTTCACTTAGCATAATGCTCTCCAGTTTCATCTATGCTGTTGGGAAGGGTAGGAGTTCCTTCTTTCTCTCCGCTGCATAAAATTCCATTGGCTAAATGTGCCACATTTTTTGTTCCATTTACTGATGGGCACTTAGGTTGTTTCCTGCACTTGGCTATTGTAAATAACACTGCTATGAATATTCGCTTTTTGACAAATTGTTCTTTTTGAAAATTGATCTTAATCAAATGGAGAAATCCTGAACTTTCCCACTCCCTATTTGGTTTTCCTCACCTTTCTTCATCTAGCTAAGTTCTACTCATCTTTTCATAGACAGCTTATCTCTAACTTGCTTTTCCAGGAAATCTTCTGAGTCCTCCAGAACTCCTCATATGAACACCCTGTACATTCCTAGGTGGAGAACTGAGTTCAGTAGAAGGAAGAGATTGCAGGGATGTTCGTCAGTTTCAGTAGGTTACTTGTGCAAGTTTCTTAAAAGAAAAGTCTTTTCTTTTCCTTAAAAGAAAGACTGTATCTTATTCATCATTATATCTCTAACCCACAGCAGATGTCCAATAAAGGAGTTGCTGAATGAATGAATATTTCTCAATATTTACAATGACTGGAAACTAAATAAATGTCCCAAGTATGTAAACATCAGTAGTCACTTTTTCTCACCCTGAGTTCCCACCTTTTCAGATAATCTGGTTCCTTGGACCCTTTTGCATAGTCAATGGATCACCTAACGCCACCAAGGGATTGCTGTACATTCATGTCACAAGTGGGCTGCTGGCCCAAATAAGGACAACCTGATTCTTTCATCTTAGCATTTGGAATTTAGATTCAGAAACGACTTAGGAATTGATGTGGGTGGTTAAACTAGCAGAGGATGCAGAGGAGGAGGAGCAATTGTGTATGCTCTATTTGTATACGATACCCAAAACTCAAGTGTACAGGGTATGAAAGTAGAATGTGACCTTGGGGTAGAAAAACAGAGGCTGATGGAGGACAGCGGAGCAGAGCAGGAAATGGGCCAGAAAAGTTCCGGTGGTTCCAAAGCCTTATGTTTCTTATATATATTTTTATGGAGGCTCTACTGAATTTCTCATACAAGCATTTGTTAAGATTGCCCTACACACCTCCAGTAAATTCCTTCAATTCCTATTTCCTTCCTAAATCTAACTTGACTACATTTTTAATTTAACCACGTGATCCCCAGCTTTGGCAACAGGAACCTAAGCAATGTGCTCCATTCGGAAGGCTTCCCCAATTTTTTTCAGCCCCGACTATCCTCTTCAGACATGAGATCATTACAGATGTACAAATGGTAGTTTTCCATGAGGTTGTGGCAATACAGAAGTAGTATTTTTGCAGCATCATTATATCTAGCTTTCTTTTCCACAAAGCTCTAGACTTTATGGCAAATATAAGAAAGTCTTCACAGTCTCTCCCTCAGGGATTTCCGGTGGATTGCAGAAGGCAGAAGAGGAAGACAAATGGGCAGAAGACGGGCCTGGACCAGGACTTGCTGCGCTGCCCCCCTGCTTCCCACAGCTCGGTCTTACTCTACCTGCCCATCAACCCCTGCTCCCCTAAAGGACAAAAGCACCCGAACGCCAACGCTTTCCTCTCCTCATGCCATCATGCCACATTTCCATACACGCATGTACGCCTGTGATGATTTTGAGAATGAGAGGTTTGGAGGAAAAAAAGAAATTGGTTAGCTCAGATCAAGTGCCTCTGATCCACCTTTTACAAGGTAATAAATTGTTGACCTTTGGGGAGCACATTAGTGATATTTCACTTAAGAAATTCTCTTTTCTTGGAACTAATAAGTCTCCAAAATGCCAGACTTTATTCCCTCATCGTTAAACAAATCAGTCTTAATATGTTTTTCCTTTCAAGTGACTGTTTTAAGTGAGTAAAAAAAGCCATTTATAATGTCAAATAATGATGATTTACGTAAGAAAATGTAAAGGCAAATAAAAGCTTTTCTTAGGGTTAAGTAACATATAATGTGTGTGTGTTCTTTTTATAATTAGAAAAGTAAATTTAGGGCAAAGCTAATTGTATAGCTATAGTTAGTATGAAACTATTCAGACTAAAATCATTCCCTTGTTTATAACCTATCTGAGAAGCAATTACCAAGTAATACTTAATTGCAAGATACTGGGCTAGGATATATACCCAAATTAATTATAATAACTAAAGTGAAAGGAACATAAAATCTATTAATTTGAAACCAGTGAAAGGTTGCTGAAACATAGTGGTTCAAGTGCATTTATTTGGAGGTAGTGAGTAAAATGTTAACTAAAATCTTATTTTTTAGCCTCCACTGAATACAATTCAAGTTGAATCTATAGACGTTTACAAGTCACATTCTTTTCAGAAAATTATTTTCATATCAAAAGGACTTTTCTCAAGGAACAGATAAAATTATAGGGAATTATTCACATGAGCATATAATTGGCAAAGTCTAATAATGTCATAGTTTGCCTTGGTAATCTAATGCAGGGGTTGACAAATATTTTCCATAAAAGGCCAGACAGTAAATATTTTAGATTTTGTGGGCCACATGCAGTCTCTGTTGCATATTCTTTTTTATTTTTATTGGTTTGTTTGTATTTATAAACTTTTAAGAATGTTAAAAATGACTTGTTGCTCATTGGCAGTACAAAAAGCTCCATCGGTAGTAGTTCGCTGAGCTACAACAAAGGTCGATGGGGTTGTCCCATAACCAGACATGATTGCCCTCTAGAAGTAGGATACTGCGAATATCTCACATTCATGTTGGTTCCCAACTGAACAAGTAATGATTCATAGCACTGGGTAGGCACTGTAGATATCAGGATGACTCTTAGATCCAGCATTCAGAGTTAGTGTGGCAAATCTATTTTAAGCAACTCATCAAAATATAAGACAAGGTAACATGATGAAGGCTATAAGAAAGCCTCGGGCCATTGATGTTGGACACGAATTATTCATTATGTTATTGTAATGCCAAAGGTTTCAGAAGACAACTTTTTCGTGGACCAGATTTTTATAATCAGTAAGAAATACAGTTTTACCAGCATATTAAGGGTGAGAAGTCTCTGGGCGATTAACGGTAAGTGAAATCATAAAAAAATTGATTAAAGTCCAAATGCCAGATACTTATATCTTTGTGGCCTGTGTATTCCCCCCTTCTTTGGCAGATTTAAATACATGGGAAGCCAATTTATGAAGCACAAGCTGTATGGCTATTGTGGAATTAGAGCAAGAGAAGTTACCATATTTTGCTGCATATAATTTCATCCACATTTTTGGCCCAAACTTGCAGGAAAAAAATCTTTTGTTTTAATTTTTTAATCCAACGTTTATTTATTTATATTTGGATACATATTTTTTGTATTATAAAGGAAGTTCAGCATTTATTTTTGAACACCTTATGATACAGTACATTTTATGTAACAAATAATTACAACACACAAAAACAGATACACGGTATTTCAGATATACCCCATGTATAATGCACACCTTTATTTTTCCCTCAAAGGTTTGGGCAACAAAGAACACATTATACATGGCCAAATACAGTGGTTTGTTGAGTCAGATTTTTGAATGATTCAGAACCCAGTTTTCGCACATGAGATAACGTCTGCCATAGCGAAGGCTGGACAGCTCTGGGGGTCAGAGCAATTTCTCCAGGACAGAGCTAAGGGTTTGTTGGGAGCTCTGCTTTCATTCTCTTGCCGTATTCTGTGTTTCAGGCGAAATATATTCGTCCCTCCCGACTCCCTCTTCTCCTTTTATCACCTATGACTCAGTTTCCCCTTTAACCTTTAAAGTTTAGATAATTTCCTCTGAAACAGTTAGATATTTAAGTAGAATCTGACTTTAGATAGAGCTGCCATCCTCCTTGTTGTCAGAATATTTTTTCTTATGTTAAAGGAACATTTTAAATATTTATCCAGTTTGATAATTTGATAACATTTTAATAATGTCTCATAAATAGAAACATTCATTCTGTTTCCAATTACATCCCAGACTTTCATAGCCGTCTTGCCCATAACACTAACTTTGTGGATAAATTCTTGTAGGAATCCCAAAGAGGAAAGGGCCTTTTCATTGTAAGTCATGAAAGGCACGGGGGACATTTCTGATGGCAGTGATGTGGGAAGTGAAATTCTTCATGGAGAGCTAGGAGTGAGGAGGCAGGGGTTTTAGGTAGAAAGACATCTTTAGTATTGTCCCAGATGTGACAATGCAAGAGAGGTATGTAGAAAATAACCAATATCTCATTATGGCTTACTCGTAGTTCACTAAAGGAATGTCTGTGACGTATGAGGAGGGAAAGCAGACTGGATTGTGCCCTGGAAAGGATTAAACAACATGCACTAAAGACCACTTGCAGCTCACCCAACCATTTCTTCTGCAACCATTTCTTTCTTTTGCAACAGATGGAGGATACCTCCCAGTCTCCCTTGTAGTTGGATGTGGCCAGATGACTAAAGTCTAGTTAATGAAGAACGACTGGAAGTGATCTACGGCAACTCTAAGCCTGACCCATAAAACCCTTCCATGCATGATTCTTCATTCTCTTTCGCCTTCTGCGGCAGGTTTGGAAGCTATATGCTGAAGATGGGTGAGCCACAAAATCACCGCCGGGCAGAGAACTACCTGCCAAGTAGAAGCATCTGTCTTGAATTTTCACAAATAAGAATTCAACTTCGATGTGTTAAACCACTAGGATTTTACTGTGTTTGCTGGAGCAGCTAGCAGGATCCTAACCCTTGGGGGTAATCCTAAAGGTAAAAGAAAACTATTAAAACAACCGTGCATTTGAAAGAGCAGAAGAGACCACGTAGAGAGCTGTTGCGCTATTCTCCAGGAGAGTGTGCCCCACTCTCCACAAATCAGAGCACAGACTGTGAAGTTAGAGAGGTGGGGAAAACTCACCAAATATCGCGCAGGTAATATCTTTAGAAATGCGTCAACAACCACCTAAAAGCTTGTTTTAAATCATCTCTCCAGCTCGCTGCCACACTTAGGTTATCCTTTACTCCGTCTTCCTAATCCTATCATTATCTCCAGCACATACTCGACACACTTGCCATGACATGATACACTATAAAATGTGATATGTTTTGAAGTTTACAGATCTCTTTTAACTCAAAAAGTTTACTAGTAAAAAAGTGCAATCGACCTCTATTATGGATTGAATTGTGGCCTCTGAAAGTTCACATATCGAAGCCCCAACTACTAACTAGCACCACAGAATGTGACCTTACTTGATATAGGGTCGCTGTGGAGGCCATCGGTCAAGGTAAGGTCATGCTGGAAGAGTGTAGGTCTCTGTATTAAGGTAGCTGGGATTTGTTTGGATCGGGTGTGGTGCAGCCAACAGATCAGGATACGGCTGCCACCAAGGAAGAGGTTTTTGCTCACAGCACTCTGCCTGGAGGAACGGCACATCATGCAGGCCACATGGGGAAGAACCTGGGCTGGGCAACAGACAGGAGTGAGGGAAATGCGTGGATAAAAGTGGAACAAAGCTTTTACTATGGTTTTCCGAGGAAGCAATGGGTAAGGTAGGCGGAATAGGCTGACCATGCTTGGGGGTGCCTAATCTGAATATTTTAATGAGCTCCAGATAGTAGAGACTGTTCCTAGTGAGCTGATGCCTGCCCCTGGAAGGAGGGCTGAGGAATACTGCCTTCCAGAATGTACAAGAAGAGCCAGGCAGAAGAGGTGGTTCAGAATATGATCTCTGGATTGCCTGGTTTGCCTGTCAGAGATGTGCCGGGAGGCACATCCTTTACTATTGCTAGGAATTAGCTCCCTCTGGAAGGGGCAGTTTCTCCAGTATTAGCAATATGCCAAAATGTCAAACCATCATAAAATTCAAAAAAAAAAATTGTAAGGCATGATTAATGCAGCCTCTACTCGAATATGACTGGTGTCCTTCTAAGAAGGGGGAATCTGAACATGGACACACACATACCAGAACCCCATGTGAAGATAAAGACAGAGGTCTGGAAGATGCCTCTACAAGACCAGGATGCCAAACAATTGCCAGCAAACCACCAGACGCCAGGTAAGAGCCACAGAACAGATTCGCACAGCCCTCAGAAGGAAACACCCTGTGAATACCCTAAAAGCCCCCAGGAATGTGAGATAAGAAATCTCTGCTGTTCAACCAGCCAGTCTGTAGTACGATGTTACATCAATTCTAGCAAACAAATACAGCTGTCTGCGCATTATCACATTGTCATCCAGCAAACATTTATTTTATTCCTGCTCCATCCAAAGGAGATATTGTGTAGGGTGTTTTAGGAGAAACAAGTGAGTCATGCCTTCAGGAAATTTATTATCTGGAAGGCGAAAGGAGAGAGACAGGCCCTGCATCTATAAGAGACGGCAAGAACAAGTGTTACAGAAATTGTCTCCATTAGTGTAGATACTCAAATCAAACACATGGCTAGTTTGGTTCAAAGTGAGGTACAATTTAAAAAGCAATTAAGGAACTTTAGTTCTGAATATAATTTTTAAAATTGAACTTGAAAATGTTGTAAAGAATGGCCATGTTTCTGGAATCATTTAATGAGGAGAGCCCGAGATAAAATGACCGCAGTTCGAGGTTGGGAGCAGCAAAGCCTTGGATTTCTGGGAAGTAAATTCACATTACCGAGCCTCAGCTTCCTCGCTTGCAATCCTGGGGATAGTGATATGACCATTTCAGCAGAGTCAGAGTGATCGAATTAGATCACTCTGAAGTCTAGAAAACACTTTCTGTATTTATTAGACATTATTATTCTAGCCTCTTACAGGCATTTTTGTACTATAATGTAAGTTTTCTGAAATATTGGTTCTAGTAGATTTGTTGAAAAACCTCATGGTTACACTGTGATCTTAGCTGTGTTATTTATGTAACTCATCTGATTTCAAATTAAATATGTGTTACAGGCATCTTTGGACCTATATTTCTGGAGAGTGTTTAACAGGACTGCCCATGTAATGGTTATATATTTTAAGTACAAAATAATGGTCACGAGACTGAAACAATTGATTTCCTCTCCTATTTCTGTGATTGTAGAATTAGCAGCTTCAAATCCTAAGAAAACGTTCCAAAGGAACCACTATGCATGGTGAAGTTTCCGAGGACATCCATTCACATGCTGGTTGCAGATGGTCAAGAGCACTCTGGGGCCTAAACCCTGGAGCACAGCATAGTATGGTAGGAAGCCAGAGGGTCCCGGTTGACTCGGCCGCATTCTAGCATTGTGGCTTTGGGAGAACTCTGAGCTTGCTCTAGGTCTTCCATATTGTATAGACGCAAATAGTTAAATCCATGGCCCGGCCGTAATGAAATGGGGGAATGGTGTGGAACAGGGCCTAGCACAGTGCCTTGTCCATAGTAAATCCTCAACCAAATATGGAAACTTTTAAATAATAAAAGCTCATAATTCAAAAGAGTAGCATTTAAAATATGTAACTACCAGAGCAGACAGAGCTTCCAATCTGTATGTCATCCATGCTGGATCAATTAAATGGCTGTATTTGTGTGTCTCATGGCTGCAAAAAAGAAATGTCTTAGGACAGCACAAATCCTTTCTCGTGTGCAAATGAAATGTGCTCACCCCAAATGGAAGACTGATTTTCATTTCAGGCTCACTGCAGGTGCAACTGTAACTCCCCGAAACGTGAACGAAGAGGAGACCCTTCCTTGAACAACTGCTTATGTAGGAGTTAAGGCACCTAGCAGTGATCTTGGTGTAACTACGGCTATTAAGCAGCATCTGCAGGAAACTTCACCTCCAGAGCCCAAAACGGATGGAGGTAGGTGCCTTAGCACAAGAAGCACAAGAAGTTTCATATAAACTTATATGACAGGTTAACATTTATCCTGTTTTATACAGGCTCAATAGTTCCTCCATTGAAAAACACTATTCACTAATTGGCTATTGTTTGCCAAACACTGTACTAGGCACTGAGGTAAAGTGATTTAAAAAATGGACCTGGTCTTGCCCTATTAGCCCTGAAGATGCCGTAGTGAAATATAAGCATTAGGCACACTATTTGAAAATGTGTAGTGATAACCAGAGACCTCTCCGTTCCTTCCTGTTAGTATAGTATATTCTCTTCTGCCATGGAGAGCTTAACAACTTCCCACCACAACCCAGGTGTATCATTGGCTTCAGAGAGATGCAACTTAATGTACTATAGTACATGACAGAGACAGATAAGAGGAGAATTCTGCTTGTGCTGCTTTAGCGCTCTGAAACCTGGCATCCCATAATTCTTTTAGCTGGTGAAGCAAACAAGCATAAGATAGACATAAAAAAGGGATGATTAGTTTGCCTTTTCTAGATGAATTGGAGTGTCATCATATGGGAATAAATCTTTGGAATAGGAAACAACCAGCCCAACTTTCTACTAACCAATTGACAAATGTTTACTGAGCCTTGACTTCAAAGTCAAAGGGAAACAAAAGTAAGCAGTTATTTGAATGTTAATGCCTAGTTGTGTCTATGCCATAAAATCATGACAATTCAAGAAGCAACTTAATCCCATTGATGTCGATATAAAAAAGTATGCCTGTGAATGTCCATGTGTCTGTGTGTGTATGTGTGTATATTATACATATGTACACACACATATTGCACATAATATATATTCATTCAATTAGATTCATATATATTTCTAGTAGTTTTCAAAGAAAAAAGGAATGAGTGTGGGAATGAATGGTTGTAGAACATGTTTTTTTAAAAATTAGCACATTAGCATGCCTATGCAAAAAATTTAAAAAATAAATAATTACATAAGAAAGAAAATTAAAAAAAACATATATTGGTTCATGTCCTATTATTTATACATAGATTCCTGCTGCATGGGCAATTTTATATCAGTTTACATAATTCCATATTTTGAGCATTTAATGGCCAAACAATACAAATATTTCCTAATTGTTTTTTAAATTCTTGCCTATTAAGCATTTAGGTTATTTTAAATGTATATTCATCTAGTGCCATTACCATATTTTCCCGTGTATAATACACACCCATGTTTTTGTGTGCAATATACACTGTGTCATAATACTCATTATTATAGCCATGGCATGTAATCATTATGCCGATGCATAATGCACATCCTTATTTTTCCTTCAAAAATTTGGGCAAAAAGGTGAGCATAATACATGGCAAAATATGGATTTCCCAAGGATACAGTTTTAGAAGAAATACTAAGTCAAGGACTAAAGCAATCTTACAGAACTATTTTGCAAAACAGTGTGCCAATTTACAACACTGAGTTACTGTATAAATGTGATAACATTACCAATATTTCTTCAATATTGAGTATATGGCGGCAATTTAATAAGTGGTACCAGCTTTCATGTGCAATTAGTTGATTGTAAGGGAAACTGACTTATTGCTTCTCTAAATCTGTGGCTCTTCTTTTGTGAATTGTCTGTTCACATTATTCTCCCTCTCATTTGATTAGAATATTTTGTACATATTTATTGCCAAGATCTTTTCAGATAACATCAATATTTTTACCCAACTTTTTTTATGTAAATATTTCTCCAGAGTTGCCGTTTTGCCTCTTTTTTATATTTCTATAGTACAGAAAATGTTTGTATCTATGCAGCCAAACATTACATAATTTCTTTGGTTACTTTTATGTTAAAAATGTCTCTGTACCTCAAAATTTAATATTAACTTATATATTTTCTCCCAGTTTTTCCATTTACTCTTATTTCAGCTCTAACTCTTCAATTGATCAGGGAATTATATTTCCAAATTAGTTGCTGGCTTTCAGCAGTCACAAAAACTAAAGTTGTGAGTTTTGACTAACTTGACAGGCCTATATTGTTTTCAAGAAGAAATTTTAAATATAGATTTTTGTCAAGAATTTCTATCTGTCCTTAGTTCAAGGCTCATCTGAATTATCTAAAATACATTTTGGAGATCGTTCTCTGTAACCAAGAAAACTAATCTTTCCTTCAGCTTGACTAAACTTAAGACAAGTTTCTTCTTAATTACAGGCTCTGGCCTCACTTTTCTTAGAGCATGTCCCCTTTCAAATGTATCTTCTCCCAGCCTCTTGTCAGTTTTAAAGCCCAGGAATGGTTTCTCAAAGGCTTGGAGCTATTCCTTTGAAATGGAATCACTAAGAAAGACATCACCCCTATCTCCAAGTCTCCCTGAGATGGTAGGAGACCTAGACTAGTGCCAATCAACACATACAGATGATTTAAGCTAATCGACCTGCCTGTCCCCCAACACCCACGTCCAGTATATTTCCATTAACTCACACCAGTGCTGCACAGCCCTCTCAACTTTCGTTTCAACAGAATGGAGTTCCATTTCTTTCCCCTATTGCAATAATCTTGACCTATATTATAGTAATCTTGAATAAAATCTTCCTTGTCTATTTAACTTTGCACAGTGCGATTATCCTTTGACACATATTAGTACATAAAAATTGACCCCATTCTTTTTGCTCACTACAGAGAATTACGTGCTATAAAGTATCATAATTTGGTCATTCTTCTTTTGATGGATATTTCAATTGCACATTTTCAAATATTACACTACAAGCAAGGCAAATCAATGGACATAACTCAGTTGAAATGTATGGTAATGAGCTGGTACTTTCTTCAGGTTTTTTTGTGTGTTTTTTGTTTCTTTTTTCTTTCTTTTTTTTGGCTGAGAGAGGTATTCATTTGTTTCAAATATCCTGGAACTGACATTGAAGAAATGTGCTGCTTTGATATTTGCAACAAATTTGGTCAAAATTTTATATCAGAAACACTATGCTCACCAGAAAACTCCTCTTTCAATGTTTTCCTAGCAAGATCTCTGATAATTTTAGTCTTTGTTTATTTTCTACTTCAGAGTCTCCCCACACCCCTTCCAAGTTTTCATGTGTATTCTAGTCAGGAGAATATATACAAGTCAAGCACTAGGAATCTACAAGGAAAATTGGAAGTATATTCTTCTCAGTCCACATATGAGTCAATCATTGATCCTTTTTCCCCTGACACCATGTCACAACCTATTCTGCTTGGATGTACAGAAATGTACAGAAATGTCATGCTTGGATTTAACGCAGTTACTTTACCTTTTAAGAGACTTGGTGGCATCTTATTAATAAGTGACATCTTATTACATATTACTGTAAGTCCATAATACCTATCAGAAGCCCTTAGAACTAGATGTATTTTGGTATTCTAGATATTTTGGATTTCATAAAGATAAAGAGGTACAGGCATCATGTATTATATAGCACTCTCAGTTCTCACTTTGGACAATGACTCATAATTAAACACAATATTTCTGTATGAAATATACAAATATTTTTTATTTATTTATCTTTAGAGGGGAAGAGAAGGAGAGAGGGAGAGAAATATCAATGTATGTTTGCCTCTCATGCGTCCCCTGCTGGGAACTAGCCTGCAACCCAGGCATGTGCCGACTGGGAATCGAACCACGGTTGTTTGGTTCGCAGGCCCGTGCTCAATCCACTGAGCTACACCAGCCAGAGTGAAATATAGAAATATTTATATGAAGTGGAATAAATACAATTTTCGAATAGTCTTGAATCAATTCAAGATATGGTTTGCTCAAACTCATAGACACAGACAACATAGGAATTACTTCCCACTTTTCCTTAGGAAAGAACTGATTCTCACACAGACAATTAGAGTAATCCCTAGAGAGCAGAAAAATAAATCTCTATTCATCTCTGCATGATAGCCTAATTTCTCCCAGAACATTGCAGCAATAGCACTTAATCAGATCCAAAATATTTATTCA
Organism: Carollia perspicillata; assembly: GCA_004027735.1. Classification (NCBI taxonomy): domain Eukaryota; kingdom Metazoa; phylum Chordata; class Mammalia; order Chiroptera; family Phyllostomidae; genus Carollia; species Carollia perspicillata. Next base: position 1,842 of record PVKM010026592.1, on the reverse strand, counting down.
CCATGCTCTCAGTTAGAAGCAATATTTGTGTGTGTGCATAAGCAAACACAGAAAAATACACCTGTGTACATGGCCATACACAGACTCATGCATACACACATATAAATACAAAACATACGTATATGCACTTAATGCATATGTGGAATATTAGAATTATAAACTTTTCTTATTTTTTATTTTTCTTACAGAAGTTGAAAAGTTAAGATGATAAATCTCACATATTCACTGCCCAGCTTCAACCATTGTCAATTCGCAGCCAAGCATATTGAATCTATACCCCTATGCAATTCCTCACCCCAACCTCTTTTATTCTGAAGCAAATCCAAGACATCATAACATTTCATTCATAAATATGGTAATCTGTATGCACATTAACATTTGACAGGTATTGCTTTAGGATGATGTTAAGACTGAAAATCATCACTAATTTTCAAATTCACAGAGGCAATTTTGATAAAAGATGGTTTAATTTCACTTTGCTTTATTTTATAGAGATATCTAATCACTTCAGGGCTTATGAGAAAATAGTTTTCTTTGTAGCTGAGTATTTTTGATCTTTTTAATTAAAAAGACAACTCATTTGTTCTTTTTAACTTCTTAATATAGACATCCTAATGGTGTATAGTCTGCATGCTGACAGTAACTAAATTACCCCATATTTGTACAAAAAGCTGGTGCAAAGATTGAAAAAAATGAATTTAATTTACATATAATTTAAATTCATCTTTGTTTGATTGATTCAATTTAAGCTTTGTTTTCTTTATCATCAAAGCCTCTAAGATATCCATAAAAGAAATATCCTCGCAACTGAGTAGCAGACATGAATGCCCTCAATGAACGCACAGAGAAACCACAGGTTTTCTAGGATCTTTTTCAAAACTATTTATATAGAAGATTTCATTAACCACCCTTGATTCTGCTGACTATAAAAGCTATGTGGTCTTCGCCAGCCAGCCCCAAGAGGAAAAAAGAAAAAAGTCTGGGATGTCAGCCTGGTGAATGAACAAAATCTGTACCCACTCATTTAAAGGCACCATAAACATTTAGTGAGTTCTGAGGTCAAATATATTTAAAGTAAGGCTCATCAAGGGTAAAGAGTAATTCTTTCTATTTTTCCATAATGACAATGACAGTAAGGAGTGGGACAGTGAACTTCAGTTCGAACTTGCTTAGTACAGCTGGAATTGAACTGAGCTTGCCTAACTGGCAGGAGAGTGGGTTAGCAATAAGAACTTGGGCCAGCCTCTTACTCCTTGAGCCTCAGGATCTTCATCCACAAAATGGGAACAAGATCAACCCACCTTCCATAGCCATTGTGAAAACCAAATGAAAGAATGTATGTAAAACTGCTGTTACAAATTACAAAACTTTAAGTAAATTGTTTCTGTTCACTATTAGATAACTTAGGGTACTGAACAATTTAGAGAGATTAAAGGATGCTCTTTATTGCTACCAAGACAAGAACCACAGAAGATCGTTGGAAAGGACAGTGAAAATCCTGACACTGTTAAAGCCTCTCCTGGTGGCGGTGCTCACCTAAACAGGCCTCGTTGGCGTTATGCACCTCAGTTACCACAACACAGTTTGTCCTTCTTGTGTGGCTAGGCTTTAATCATCCGACACTTCCCCGAAGCCTTCTTTTCCCAAACTCCATGCAGTTAGGTATGCTATTATTTCTATGTTTTTTTAGACCTTAAGAGTTTAGAGTCACCAATCCATAATTCCTAGAATGATATTATTTAATGTTTCGAATAGAAGAACTATGATGATTATGTTGTAGTCTCTGGTTTCTTATTAGCCCAACTACAATTTTCAGAAGGAAATATACATTTAGATGTTAAC
>PVKM010026591.1:0-19254 GCA_004027735.1 Carollia perspicillata | reverse complement strand
CCCCTGTGAGGCAGGCATTATTTCCCCTTTTTTTCACATGAGGTGACCTGGGCTCTGAGTTAAATATCTTGACCGGAGTCGTACAGATGAAGGAGTAGGAGAACCAAAGCTGACCCCAGGTGGGTCTGTCTCCGGAGCCCGTGCAGCCCCGCAGCCTCTCTCCGCATGTCTGATCTGTCTGTGGGCCTTCCCAGGGCTTTTCGGAACTGCCTCTGAGTGGGCCTTTTTCCTTCTCTCTCTCTCTCAGGAGGCTGGTTTGGGCCCTCTTTATCCCTTGCTCATTATCCCCATTTTTAAAAATAAAAGATTTTAGTTATTTGTTTTAGAAGGAAGAGGGAGGGAGGAAGTGAGGGAGAGAAACATTGATTGGTCGCCTCTCCTGCCCGCCCCAATTGGGGACTGAATCCAAAACCTAGGCATGTGCCCCGCAACCCGGGCAGGTGCCGTGACCGGGATTGAACAGGCAGCCTTGCACTCCGCGGAACTGCGCCCCGCCAACTGAGCCGCCCTGGTCAGGGCACGTTGTCCCATCTTCACCAAGTTGCTCCGGTCTCCGTTCCATGCTGCTTGCCATCAGTTTGATCTTCCCAACGCAGTTTCCATTACGCCAGTCTCCTGCTCAGGAAGAGGCTGGCTTCCTGTTGTTACTGGGTCAAGTCCATCTATCGCTCTGTGATGTTAAACTCCTTCACTAGCCACACTTACCTTCTAATATATGTCAATGTTAATGTGTTTATTTAGGCAATAAATATTTGACTCCGTGAGCTAAGGGTGATGGGATCATAAGGAGGAAACGTTGTGGGCTCTGCTTTACAAGGCTTGTCGTTTAATAGGAAAACTCATCTTGAACTCCTCACTTCTGTCCAGCTAGTGCTCTTTGATATTCCTGAGTGAAACAAAATTGTTTCCGTCTCATACTGTTCTCATAACGTGAAGTGTCTGTAGGTCCTTCCTCTCCACATGTCAGAAAACCCCAGCCACCCTAAAGCACAAGGCACAGTCAGGTGCCCTTTTCTTTCTAGCTCGTCTTCCTCCTGTCTGTAATCCTTATAATACTTATTGTCTAGACATTTTATCTGAAGACTTATATACCATCTCTGGTTATGACAGGTGATTCTTTGCACTTCTACAACTTCTAGACTTTTTACAAAGCACTTTTATGTGCTTTATTTTATTCAAGCCTCATAACATTAATGTAGATAATTATTCCAATGTTATAGGAGAAGAAACAGCCTCCAAGAAGCTAGGTGACTGCATATACCCGTGTGGCCAGTGAGTCGTGAGGTTGCTCTTAGAGCAGAGCCCTTCGGACTCTCTGAAGGCAGCGTGGTCTAGAGGAGACGCATGGCCTCGGAAGCCTGGTGACACGTGTGGTGGCAGTGAGGGTGTGCAGAGGGTTCAGTCCCGGCTGTGGTCCAGTTTAGGGTCCACTCCTCATCTTCTGTGTAACTCCAGGGAAGTGGCCCAGTTCTCTAAGCCACAGTTTCCTTTCAGCACTGTTCCTGGCTTGCCTTTCTGTGGTGTTAACTGTGATGTGATGTCCAAATATGATGATAACAACATTGTTATTAGCTAACTTTTGTTGAGTGCTTACTAAATACCAGGCAATGTCTTCAATATTTCATATGGATTATCTCAGCTAGTCCTCACAACAGCTCTCTATGTTCTTTGATTGTTCCCAATTGGCAGATGAGAAGATTGAGAAGTAAGTGGACCAGATTTATGTAGCTACCAAGTGGTGAAGCCAGGAATTGGATGTAAACAGCCGGAGTCTAAAACCAAGATTCTCTGTAGACTGTAAGGTGTTCTGCACATGTGAAGTCCATGCTGTGAGGACCCCCAGGGCTCTGCCCTGCTGTGTAATGGTGTTTAGGGAAGACAGGAGGCCACGTGGAGATTTTGCAGGGGAGGAGAGAAATGGTTTCCTGGGGCATCTGGCCAGGATTAAAGATGTGGAGAGGTGTTTCGGGACCTTAGGTCCGGCTGTTGGTCACCATTCTACTACTAAAAGGCTATCTGGCTTGCTTTAGCAAGAGGGTGGAGTGGAGGAAGACCCCAGGGAGCCCAGTTCAGACAAGTGAGGTATCTCTAGGCCCCTCAGTGGGTATCTCACCCAGTGGAGCCATAGGTCAGGCCCCAGACCAACCTTGTTGGCTACTTAGTGGCAGGGACCCTGCTCTTTTGGTGCCTAGCCAATGTTAGATGGGCAAATGAATGATAGGGTATTGTTACATAGCCTTCTGGAGACCTTTCTCTAGAATGCACAATCTTACTAAATTAGACAGTTTTCATTATAAAAGTATGCATGGTTAAAGAAATTTTGTGAACTACAGAAATATAGAAAATAAACCATCTTGTCATTTCTGTTAAGGAGATGCCTAGGAGGCAAGGCCAAGAGTACAAGGGTCAGGTGTCAGGGTAAAGTGGGCCTTGTGCTTCTGACCCTTATGGAATCCAGAAGGGAGAAGAGTGACTGGCAGCCTTTGCCAGCATGGGGGACTGCGGTGTTGACTTGCTTTGCTGTGTGCGTGAAGTTGCCTCTGGCACTGCCCTTCCTTTACTGGGAATTGGGGAGGGCCTATGTAAGACTGAAATCCAGACCCTAACGTCACGGGTTTGGACCCCAAGTGCAGAGTTTAGGGAGAGGAGGGAGAGAGCACCAGAAAGAGGGGTGAAAGACCCTTATTTCAGCTGTATGGAGGCCCTGGGCAGCTGGTGGTTTTGAAGTGTCACTTGATGCTTTGGGGCCTGCGGAGGCCTCACGTCCTAGAGGAGGGCCAGTGTGGTTAGGGTTATACTCCTAGCCCTAGGACAGCATACTCCAGAGATGAGTGCTGAGGGTCTGTGGCTGGGCCTAGCCCCCCTAGTCCCTGCCCTTGTTGTCTGGCCCAGGTGAAGCAAGGGGGCACTAGGACCCAGAGGCTAGCACGGTTCCTGACAAGTCTAGAGCAGCACTAGCGCAGAGTGAGACTCATCAGCTGGCAAGCAGGATTCTCCGTGTCTCTGGGTTCAGGAATCCTCGGGCAGCAGAGGGGACGTGCTCCCCAGTCCCCATCTCTGTCCCCACCTCTATCCCGACAGGCCCATGGACTGGGGAGGGCCACATCTGATAGCTCCTGTGTCTGTCCGTGAGGGCCGGCAGCCCTGACCCTCCTGCTTAGGCTTCTGCCTTTGCTCTCTGTCTTTGGCCAGCTGGGGAGGGGGTAGAGGCCTTGAGCAACATGGCCCAGAGCAAGAGGCACGTGTATAGCCGGGTAAGTGGCCCTGATCTGGGGTGGCCCTGGGAGGGCCGCTGAAAGGCTTGGGGGCCTGTGGACATTGCTGTGGGGGCTGGGGAGACAGGCTGGAGCTGGGATGGGGCCACTCGCAGCCCTGATAGTGTTAGGCTGGATCGGCTTCCCCTCTCAGAGTTGAGCCCTCAGTGGGGACCAGTGAGGCCTGACCTTTGACTTTAGCTGGACCTCAGGGTAGGGGTTCCTGAGAGGGGGCTAGACTGTCTTTGGGACTCTGAAAGGAGTCGGTGGATTGGAATGGCTTTACAGTGAAGCCTTTCTTTAGAGCCGCTTTGTTGTTTGTCCCTTGCTTTCTCTCCTGGCATGATTGAATCTGTACCCACTGTTGTATCCACCTGGTGCTGAGAGGCTGATTAGGGCCAGGAGGTTGGGGAGAGTCTCTTAAGTTTGGGGCCAGCCTTGATGTCACTGTCAGCTCCTTTTATTGATAGGTCCACAAGAGACACCCTGCATGTCTCAGATGCGATTTGGGGTCCTGGGACCCCTGGGAGCTCCTAACCTTCCTGGCCTTCCTTGGATAAGCTCTTTGGGGAAACGGGTTAGGGAGGGACAGGCTCTGGCACTGCTCCCTTCTGAAGCCAAGCAGGGGCATCGGAAGGGAGCCCTGTGGAGTCGTTGGGACCATGGTGTCGCTTCTTCACGCCTCATTCATTTGTTTGCTGCAAGGCCTCTGGTTCATGGAGCTGCTATTGCTGAAAATGGCTCAGGTGTGATTTTCTTCTAAACCATGGGCCTATTTGGGACCTAATTTCACGCTGTGTCCTGTCATCACTGGTGTGTCAGGAGCCAAGAGCTTCCCAAGGACAGTGTTTAGTCTCTTCTTTTACCTTGTCCATCCTCAGGGTGATAAGCCATCCATTTGGACCCGTGGGCAGAGTGTTGGGGGCAGAGTATGGGGCAGATCTGAGGTACCTGGTTTACCTGGTCTTTGTTTTACTTTTTGTAGCAGCATAACATGGAGGAGGGATCTCTAGAGCTGGAGGAGTAGAGAGTTGATAGAACAGTACCCAGGTCAGGAAGAAGGGATTTAAATGGTCGGAATGAGCTGCAGTGAGGCAGCCAGGAGCGTCGTGGTGGGCATTGTGGATGGGTGTCAGGAGTCGGGTCAGGAAGGAGTGGTGGTGACCTGAGGGCTGGGAGGGGGCGCAGTTCTGTGCTTGTGGAAGGGAGAGGCCGAAAAGCCATTTGAACCCAGGGAAGACAGGTGACAGTGGAGAGAGGAACAGGATTCAGTGGGGTCACCTACTGAATCGCCTGTCTTTCCAGCTCAGGTTCCTGAGTCAGAGCATTGGGTTTCTGGGAGCCTGGTCTAAACTGAGTTATTTGCTTGAGCTTCATTCCCTTCTTGGTGGGGGGTGGGGGGCACTGCTCCTGAGAAAGCAGCCATGTGGTGACGTTCACAGATCTATTGATGAATTCTGGTTTGTTACAAAATTTAAATAGAAACTCTTAAAAATTCTGGCAGATTCCAGAGTTTAGAGAAATCTTAGAAGAACACGTCACTGACATTTTCCAGAAGGGACTTTGGGGGGTCCACTTCACCCTGTGAATGGGGTTCAGGGAGGTGACTCCTGGTTCTTCCTCGGCCCAGGATCCTGACTGGGGCCTTCTCATGCATTGGGATGACACCCTTGCTCTGAGGCCTGTAACCGTGTGTTCGAATGTGTCTTTCAGACACCCAGCGGCAGCAGGATGAGTGCAGAGGCGAGTGGCCGGCCTCTGCGAGTGGGCTCCCGTGTGGAGGTGATTGGAAAAGGGCACCGAGGCACTGTGGCTTACGTTGGAGCCACGCTGTTTGCCACTGGCAAATGGGTAGGCGTGATCCTGGATGAAGCAAAGGGCAAGAATGACGGGACTGTGCAAGGCAGGAAGTACTTCACGTGTGATGAAGGGCATGGCATCTTTGTGCGCCAGTCCCAGGTACTCATACCCTGCCTTCCCGTGTCTGTGTGCGCACGCACTGCGTGCACATGTACACACACATGTTTGTGTGCTGTGTTGCGTGTGTAGCTGGTGCCCCCTTTTCCTGGGCATGAGCATAAGTCTCCGGTTGGGTGAATGGGAGGTAGTTGGGGAGGGATGATGGGAGATATATCCCCAGGGAAGCTGCCCTGTACCCCAGGCTTGTTTGGGGCCCGGGGAGGGGCCACATTACAGCACGGCAGTCTTCATCTGGCTGTATGGAATCTGTTCTGTGGCCTCAGATCCAGGTATTTGAAGATGGAGCAGATACTACTTCCCCAGAGACACCTGATTCTTCTGCCTCAAAGGCCCTCAAAAGAGGTAACAACCACCCGCTTAAGTTCCCCCTCCACATCCAAGGATCCCCAGGACTTCCCTCAGCACAGGGGGCCGCAGTGGATCCTGAGATGTTTCTATCACCGCCATCTTCTCTTGTTATAACCCTCCTGTCCACCATAATGTTCTCTTGTTTTCTACAGAGGGAACTGACTCAGCTACAAAGACCAGCAAACTGGTAAGTGATTGGGGGTGGGAATGGAAAGTATTAGAGAAAAGGAGGGGAAAGATAGAGAAAGGAGGGAGCCCCAATGCCAGGCAGGTAGAAGCAGTAGGTAAGTAAACTGAGATAGCCTTCCAGTCTCCGTCCTCCCCAAGAAGGAAGCTTTCTGGATACGAGTTGCTGTTTTATGGATGAGTAAAGGCGGTAGCAGGAAACAACTATTGGGGCCCAGAAGTTCCAGGTTGAATGGCATGATAGAAAGGATGGGTCTGACCCTAGTATGTTAATGTCAACTTCCTACCTTTTGGTACCCAAGGCTGCCAAGATCTAAAGGGGCTGAGGGAAAAGGGTAAAGTAGGAGCTAGAGGCAGAAGGAGCTCTTCTGTCCACAAGCAAATGGTAAGGAGCTGGGCCCTCTGCCACCTGTTTTAGGTGGTGCGAGAGGGCCCGTCCTAGCTCCCTTTTGCTCTGCACAGGGTGTGTGAGGTGGGGTTCGGACTCCAGCTTTTCTGGACCAGGGTGAGGACATCCTAGAAGCTGATCATTGAGGGACCCCTCACCTCGCTTACCCCGAGCATAATAGTGACCTGACTCCCTCTTTACCGGTGTATGCTTCAGTTGGTATTAATACTTACACCCAGGATGTCTGGCCAGCTAGCAGAGTGTGATTTCTGTTCTCTAACTCTTCCCTTTCCTACTCCTCATGCAGCGGGGACTGAAGCCTAAGAAGGTGGTGTGTTTACTATTTGTGCCTGGGTGGGTGAGGGCTCCGAGCCCCCTCCCCAGCTGTCCTGCATGTCTTGGGCTGCTGCATGTGTGTATGTGTGACCTTGGGCTGGGATGGCCAGAGGAAATGGTGGCCTTGGCTTTCAGAGTTCCTTTGAAGGGCTGCAAGGACATCAGGCACAGTGTCCAGGCCCAAGTAGCATTCACTAGGACAATCCCTACACCTCCTCGCCTCAGGACTTCTAGTCAGAGACTGCTGGCGCTTGGCTGTAAATGCCAGCAGCATGGAATAGAGCCTTCACTGGGCTGTGATGGGTTCTTTCTTAGCCCAAGCTTGAGACAGTGAGAGGAGAGACTGGAGGGCTGGGGTGCGCAAGCACCAAGTGAGGCGGTTGGGCAAGGAGGCAGGAGGTCAGGATCCCAGTAAGAACAGTCCCAAGTTGGAAAGCCTGAGGGTCTGTGCCTGCCTCTGGGTGGACACTGCCACGAATGCCCACCTTCAGTCTGTTCCACTAGACTTTCCCTCCTCTTCCGGTGCTGTGCCTGAGGCCCCACCTCCTACCCCTCACAGCCTTCCATTAGCCACTGTTGGAGTGGGGCTCACTTCTTCGGTTGCTACCACAACCGCTTCCTCACACCACCCCCTGCCTCGGGCCTGCGCCCAGGCTGTCTCTGACCTGCATGTGGCTGTCTGACCTGTACCGTGTTGTGTACAATTCTGTGATTTCCTTGTCGCCAGTCTGTCTTAGGCCTTTCTGACCTTGCATGGAGAGCTGTTGGGTGGTTGCAGTGGGAGGGGAGAGGAAAGCGTCTTCCTTTGAACTCCTGGTTGGTGATGGGTCTGCACTTTGAAGTCTTGCCATGGAACAGACCACATGCTGGTACTTGCTTTGGGGTCCTGGCTCGGGTGGGAATGGGGATGTAAGAAGGAAAAGAATGCTAGTCTAGTCTACAGGATGTTGGGCCCGTTCCAAGGTCACAGAATCTTGGTTTCTTCCCTTGATTATTATCTCCTGGCTGGGGCTCCTCTCACATCAGGCCCCTGGATAGAGAAGAGCATGGACCTGCATTCTGATGTCTGTGGAGTTCTGGCCAACAGCCTGATCTGATGCTGGTGGGGCCTGAGCCATGCCCAGATCCTGGGGTTTTGACAGCTGCCTGGAGAACTGTGGCAGAGCCCTGACTGGGCTGCCTGAGCTGGGATATAGTGCCTTTTTGCTCATGGTGCAGTGTCAGTCAAGTAAAGTCTCCCCCTGCCCCCGGGTCCCCCTCTCCAGTGTTCTCTCACAGCAGATCTCTTCACCCAGGGCCCCTGCTCTCACCCCCTGGGGAACAGGGAGCTAACTCTAGAACAAAAGAATGTACTTGAGGGGGGAGGGCAGAAGAGAACCCAGATGTCTCTGCAAGGTCCCCAGTCCTTTCTGGAAGCGCTTTGGAGACAGGCTTTAACTTGCCTACAGCTAGGGGAGGGTTTGGGAGAGGAGCCAAACACCGTCATTAGAGCTGTTGTCGAAGGTCCCCAAGGTTCCTCAGTCTCCCTGTGTGCCCCTCGGAGCCTTTGCCAATGCCGATGCCAGAGGGCTGCTTTGGGCATGTGTGTGTGTCATAAGAAGAGACAGAAGTAGAGTTGATGGCGTTGAGGACTGGGGGCAGTATGAGTATGACGAGGCTGATGGAGCAGTGAGACCCTGCATCCTTGCCCAGTGATGCCCTGGCCCCAGAGGGTACCATTTCTAGAATGGTCCCTAGCCCAGTTTCTTGGAACAAACATTCGGGGATGGTGGAGAAAGGGAGAGGGAGGAGCCAGAACTTGTTCTTTGGAGGAAGAAGCAGGGCGGGCTCTGCGCAGGACTTTGTCCAGTCATGAGGAGGAGGAGGAGCCAGCAGAGTCAGGTGGTTGCTAGGTGACCGAAGAGCAGTGGCTCCACCCCCAAGAAGCAGAAGAGGGTGGGTGCATGACGTCAGGTAGAGCTGGTGCTGCGGCCACTGAGGCTGCCATAAGCCTAAGCTGGAAAACTGGGCCGGGTGCCTCTCTGGTGCCTGCAGGAGCCTGGCTGTCCCTCTGCGAATCTGCAGGGCTTCTGCATCTGTGCCGCAGCCGTTTGCAGGCTGGGAAGCTGCTGGTCAGGAAGCTCAGGCTGCTTTGTTGGGATTTGATGCACTAATCTCCTGTCTCCGCCGCCTTTCCCTCTGTTCGGTCTCTTTCCCTCCCTCCCTCCCTCCCTCCATCTGTCCTTCCTCTGTGTGTCCATCCTCCTCTGTCCTTCCTCTTTCCTGTCCTGGCTTTCTTTGGTTTTCTGCAATGATGAGACAGGCACCGACAGCCCGAAAGGTACTCTTGCTTGTTCTGGTCCTGCACTGGGTTGCCAGGGCGATGGTGGCAGCAGGCTGCTGGGGTGGGGGTGGAGGCTGATTGACTTCGTCTGTCTACCTGGTTGGGGGAGGAGGGTAGAGATGATGGTGGGGGCAGTGCGAGGTATATGTCACTCCCATGCCCGACGCCCTGAGTATTTTGCTCCCTGCCTTGGCTGCTTTTGGCTCTGACTGAATCTGTGTTCTAGGCCTTGTACCCAGTCACCTTAGAGGCTTGGGGTTCAGGCAGCTTCTGCTGCAAAGCAGCTGTGGGAGAGTTTCCTGTAAGAGAATCCGGGGAAGCGGGTCCAGATGTCTCCACGCCTCTAGCAGGCCTCCCTCCCTTGACCTTTGCTAGAATGACTATTGGTTGTACTCCCAGCACCCTTCCCCCACCAGGGTTTATGTCAAGGGACTTTTTCCCAGGGTAAGAAGAGGACCCTAGAATAGAATAGGACCCTACAGCCGTGGAGGCTTAGCTCAGGGTAGGAGGGGTGGGGGTCGGTCTCCTTGGGCTCAGTGTCTCCTAGGAACGAGTCCCCAGCTAAATCTTGTCTTTACTGGAGCCGTGAGACACTGGGTATCAAGAATACTACCTGGGAGTGGGAGCTAACCACCCATTTATAGCTCTGCAGTAACCTGAGGGGGCTCTGGGTTTGGTCTGGGGCAGTAGTTTAAGTATGCTGCTGCCCACCCCCGCCTCCTTTCTGGCAGCGGGGTGGGGTTACTTTGAGCTCTGAACTTCTGGCTAATGCAATATTGATGGTCTTGACACCTGAGCCCTCTGCCCTGGGGATGGAGACTGCTATAGGATTGTTCCTGGGTGGGGGAGGGGGTTTGGGGGGAGGGTAGGGAAGACAGCAGTGTTGCTCTGTTTGGGGGGCTGAGCTCCCTCTGTTGGGTTTGCATCATTCCTTTCTGGTCCCATGTTGTCATCAGCCTTGTCTACATGGTATTTCTAGGGGGTCCTTTGCGGATTCTGGCACTTGCTGGAAGGGGACTGACCTGGGAAAGTCCCTGGGAGTGGTGGGGTGGGCAGGGCCTCTGGCTCTGGGCTGGAGTGCCAGAAGTTGTTTGCAGAAGGCCTGGTCTCTGGAGACCTTCTCTGCCAGCTGCTGCCTTTGGTCTCCTGTGGCTTAGCCTAGGAGACCAGGGTTCTGGGATTTCCAGTGTTGGAAGGGGTGAGGTGTGCAAAGGTTGTACGTAAGTGGGGGAAGGAACCAATGGGGAACCAGAGTTTGAGTTCCTGGAGTGGCAACAAAGTGATTACTGCAGGGGGGTGGGGGATGGGGTAGGGAGAGGGCGTGGCTAATCGGAGCCCCATTCCTGTGACTTCTTCTGCTCTCACTGCTGTCCCTTTTGCTGTCTGTCTTTGTGCCATCACCCTTTCTTTCCTGACTACTTCTCTGGCTCCTGTTGCCTGTCCAGACCACAGCTCGGCGGCCCAAGGTGAGAAAAACCAGGCCTTTGTGCAAGCCATTGCAGAGTGGGCACACATTTCAGGCATGTGCATGTATGTGGGCATGTATATGGCCAAGTAAAAATTGGTCACAGTGCATCCTGGGTGCTTTTTTCACGGGAGAAGGGGGATTGAAGATAGTGACACGTCACTCCTAGGAAAATGACATCCGACTTTTGGGAGGATGCCTGAGCCAGTAGGTTGAGTGCAGAAATGACAGTAGTCGTGGTTCATTAAAGCAGGCTTGCTTGAAGGAGGGCGTTTTGACTAGCTTTGATGGCAACGGGCTGAAAGAGAGGTGAAGAACTTGGCCTTCCAAATGTCAGGGGACGAGGAGGCGAGCGTGTCTATTGATACATGTGGTCTCTGAGTGTCTGTCGGCCACTGGGAGAGCCTCAGAGCTCAGCACTGCACGGGGCAGCGCTGGGCTGGCTTGGGTGCTCCAGGACCGGGGCTTCAGGGCAGCTTCTCTGCCCTGCCCTACACAGGCGTGGGTAGTGGCGCCTGACTAGAGCCTCCGTCTTCGGGAAGGGAGATGACAGAAGGGTTGGCGGTGCTATCCTTGCTTCAAGGGGGAGCAAGGATACAACTCTGTGAATACAACTTTAACCTTGACCCTTTTACCTGCAGAGTCCCCTGAAATAGACCAAGGGGGGGAGAGTCAGCTTGACTCCCAAAGAGCAGGGAGGGCCTAGCAAGGATATAGAGCCTGGCACCCCCACATTTAGCCCAGCCTTCTCTAGAAACATGAAAGAGAACCAACTCTGTTCTACATCAAGGCACTTCTTATCCTTGGGAGGAGGGTGTAGGCCCAGAGCCATGGTAGGATTGGGAGTATTAAACTGCTAGAGTGATCACAAGTGGGTCCCAGCGGAGAGTGCTGGTGAGTAAGGGATCCTGCTCTAAGGGGGCAGTGTCAGGGCGGGGAGGAATGTGGGGTTGGTGCCAAGGACGAGCCTTATAATCTTGTGTCTTTCTCCATCCCTTCCTCCCCCTCCGCTCTATCTCCTTCCCTCCTCCCTGTCCTTTGTCACTATCTCTGACTCTGGCATTTTCCTTCTCCCCTTTACTCTGTCTTACTGTTCTCATTGTTCTCTGATACTCTGGCTTTTTTCTTTTCTGTCTTCTTCCCTCACCATATTCTCATATTCTGTCTTTCACTTTCACTGCACGTGTCCTCTGCTTTCTTTCTGGTCTGCCCCTACCCTCTGTGAATAGCCCACCCGCCCGGCCAGCAGTACTGGAGTGTCGGGAGCCAGTAGCTCCCTGGGCCCCTCTGGCTCAGCGTCAGCGGGTGAGCTGAGTAGCAGTGAGCCCAGCACCCCAGCTCAGACTCCGCTGGCAGCACCCATCATCCCCACGCCGGCCCTCACCTCTCCTGGAGCAGCACCCCCACTTCCTTCCCCCTCCAAGGTAAGGACTAGGGTTGGAGTGAGGATGAACCGAGACCCAAAGGGGCTTGTGACCCCTGGCAGATCTTGGAGATTTCCCAGGGCTGGAGAATTCCAGAATTTGGATCAGAAGCATGGGGACATAGCATTTTGGTATCCTGTCATTGACTAAGCTACCCTTCCCTCCGTGCCCTTCTTCCACACCTTCCCCGTACATTTTTTTCTCTTCTCAGATGTTTATATGTCACTTGCTTTTGACCCAGAGGCTGGAATTAAGTTTGCACACATTCCTCTCCTTTCTGCTCCAGCTCAGCCTTGGGAAGGAGGGTAGGGGGTCGGGGGCAGTGGAGGCTATGCACAGAATGAGGGGTCTCTCCTTTTCAGGAGGAGGAGGGGCTGAGGGCCCAGGTGCGGGACCTGGAGGAGAAACTGGAGACCCTACGACTGAAACGGGCAGAGGACAAGGCAAAGCTAAAAGAGTTGGAGAAACACAAGATCCAGCTGGAGCAGGTGCAAGAATGGAAGAGCAAAATGCAGGAGCAGCAGGCCGACCTGCAGCGGCGCCTCAAAGAGGCGCGGAAGGTGTGACTTGGGGGGAAAGGGTGGTTGGGGAGGCGTGGGGTCCGAAACAGTGGACTGGAACTCAACTGGAGCTGGAACCTGAAACGTTCTGTGTGGTAGAGCACGTGAGGCATCTCTCTACTCGTGTCCCACCAACCTCCACCCCTCAGGAAGCCAAGGAGGCACTGGAGGCAAAGGAGCGCTACATGGAGGAGATGGCCGACACTGCCGACGCCATTGAGATGGCCACTCTGGACAAGGAGATGGCTGAGGAGCGGGCCGAGTCCCTGCAGCAGGAGGTGGAGGCGCTGAAGGAGCGAGTGGATGAGCTCACCACTGACTTGGAGATTCTCAAGGCTGAGATCGAAGAGAAGGGTAAGGGGCCAGGAGCTGCTGGGAAACACAGGGTGGGGTTAGAATGGTTTCTGAAAGTGTTCATGGTTTTCCTCAGGCTCAGATGGGGCTGCATCCAGTTATCAACTCAAGCAACTTGAGGAGCAGAACGCCCGCCTGAAGGATGCCCTGGTGAGGTAGGGTCCCTTCACTGCCAGGCTCCGGAGCCCACTCCCCTGTCCAGGTATGTTCAAGCGCCCATTGGCCAGTGATTGACATTCGCTCCCTCTTCTCCTCACTTCCCCACAGGATGCGGGATCTTTCTTCCTCGGAGAAGCAGGAGCATGTGAAACTCCAGAAACTCATGGAAAAGAAGAACCAAGAGCTGGAAGTTGTTAGGCAACAGCGGGAGCGGCTGCAGGAGGAGCTGAGCCAGGCAGAGAGCACCATTGATGAGCTCAAGGAGCAGGTCCGGGGAGCCCAGCCCCTCTCCCAGAGACCGCACCCACCCCCCAGACTCTCCCATTGATGCCTCCTATCCCAGCACCTTTCAGTAGCCCTTCCCCCCATTCCTGCCCTGTAATACAGGTGGATGCTGCCCTGGGTGCTGAGGAGATGGTAGAGATGCTGACAGACCGGAACCTGAATCTGGAAGAGAAAGTGCGGGAATTAAGAGAGACCGTGGGGGACTTGGTAAGAGGAGAGCAGACGCTGACTTCTGACGGGGATGGACAGTGTTTAAAGGGAGTTGTTGAGAGAGGGACTGACACGTGACCCCTGGCCTTTGAGCAGGGTGTGTGGTGAGGGGACCCACCCTGGCCTGCTACACCGACCCTGCCTTTCCTTTGCCCCGACTCCCTCGTGGTCTCCCAGGAAGCGATGAATGAGATGAACGATGAGCTGCAGGAGAATGCACGAGAGACGGAACTGGAGCTGCGGGAGCAGCTGGACATGGCAGGCGCCCGGGTCCGGGAGGCCCAGAAGCGTGTGGAGGCAGCTCAGGAGACAGTTGCAGATTATCAGCAAACCATCAAGAAATACCGCCAGCTGACTGCCCACCTGCAGGTGCCTTTTCACCCCCCCGCCCCACGCTCCCCCCGTGATCACACCAGGGCTCGCTCATGACCCAGCTGCGTCTTACTGTCCATCTCTGCTCCCAGGATGTGAACCGGGAACTGACAAACCAGCAGGAGGCATCTGTGGAGCGGCAGCAGCAGCCACCACCGGAGACTTTTGACTTCAAAATCAAGTTTGCTGAGACGAAGGCCCATGCCAAGGTCAGGAAAGCAAGTGGGCTGGGGAGAAGAGAGTGTTTGGGAGCCCACCTAAGTATGGCTGTGGACTGACCGGGTGGGTGGGTCCCTGGCAGGGGGCTTTGTGTGATGGTTTGGAAGACTCCTGGCATGCCTTTGTCCTAGAAGCAGAGGACCTGGTAGAAGGAGTCACAGTGGGTCTGGGACTCTCCCCAGCCTGGCTGAGCACCTGCCTTCCTGTCCATCTCATAGGCAATTGAGATGGAACTGAGACAGATGGAAGTGGCCCAGGCCAACCGGCACATGTCCCTGCTCACAACCTTCATGCCTGACAGCTTCCTTCGGCCTGGTGGGGACCATGATTGTGTCCTGGTGCTGCTGCTCATGCCTCGTCTCATTTGCAAGGTACAGCCAGTCATTCAGCAGGAACCTCTGGAACTTGCTGTGAACCAGGCCTTGAGGGAGCCGAGTGAGGCCAACAGTCAGCGTCCCTGCACACGGAGAGTGTATGATGTAGTGGAGGGATGTAGTCAGCAGGGTTGCAGATGGATTTGTGTTACAGATGGCCCATTACGAAGGCGGGGTAGCTTCTTCGAGAGTGCACAGTTGGGGAGCTGATTTAGATGGAGGGCTATTACTGAAGGAATAACATTTGGGCTGAGATCCAGAAGATGGCCAGGAATTAGTGAGGAGAAAATTGTGAAGATGGCATTCTAGTGGAAGGGTAGCAGGAGCAGCAGCTTCAGGCTTGCAGGAAAGAGCTTGGTCCCATAGGTCCCGCTCTCCTTTCATCCCATCTCAGACCCTCCCAGCCGCCGGCATGGGAGGCTTCCTGCCCATCTCCCCCACCGCATAGTGGTTCAGCTCTGTGTTCTGTATTCCTGAGTCGGTGTGCTTCGTCCTTTGCTCTGAGCCCCAGGCTCCTGGCACTTCTTCCCACAGGCAGAGCTGATTCGAAAGCAGGCCCAGGAGAAGTTTGAGCTAAGTGAGAACTGTACAGAGCGGCCTGGCCTTCGAGGAGCTGCGGGGGAGCAGCTCAGCTTTGCTGCTGGGCTGGTGTACTCGCTAACTCTGCTGCAGGCCACACTCCACCGCTATGAGCAGTAAGTGGGCCCCAGCCCCCATTCAAGGCCACAGGTCCCAGATTGGCTGGAACGGAGATCACCAGGCAGACCCTGGCCTCACAGGCTCTTCTCTGGTTTCCAGTGCCCTCTCTCAGTGCAGTGTGGATGTGTATAAGAAGGTGGGCAGCCTCTATCCTGAGATGAGTGCCCATGAGCGCTCTTTGGACTTCCTCATTGAGCTGCTGCACAAGGACCAGCTGGATGAGACTGTCAATGTTGAACCTCTCACTAAAGCCATCAAGTACTACCAGGTCTGGGGCGAGGATTCTGGCTTGGTGCAGGGGGGAGGGAAGGTTTCTCTTTCTGAGGCCATGGCCAGCGTAGCCTGGGTTGTGTGTCTGAGGCTTAGCTTGCTGTAGATGAACTCGCCTCAGGACGCAACCCTTGGGGGTTTCGGGTTGTCACGTACCTCTAGAGTCCTGTGGTGACTGGGGCTGAAACTGCTGTTGGGGAAGAATCCTCCGTCCTTTCCAAGACCTAAAGGCTGACTGTTTCTTTGTCATCTCTCAGCATCTGTATAGCATCCACCTTGCCGAACAGCCTGAGGACAGTACCATGCAGCTGGCGGACCACATAAAGGTGAAAAGTCTGGGCTGGTGGTTGAGCCCCACGTAGAGGTCAGAAACGGAGGCTGTCAGGTCCAGAGGTCTGGCCCTGAGGGTGACTAGAACAGGGTCACTAAGGCCGGATCAGAGAAGACAGAGAACCTGCTTATGTATGAGCATCAGCAGAAGGTGGGGACTTCTTAGAGATGCTGAGGGGGCAGAAGGATTCCTGTTGGGTGCTGACAAGCACATACTTCTGTCCTCACAGTTCACCCAGAGTGCCCTGGACTGCATGGGCGTAGAGGTGGGACGACTGCGTGCCTTCTTGCAGGTGAGAGCACACCTGGATCTGTTTGAGCGCTTCTGCCTTAGTTGCGCCATCCTCACCTCCAGTGCTAATGCTGACCTTGTTCCCCATCCATTTCCTGTTCCCTGAGTAGGGTGGGCAGGAGGCTTCAGATATTGCCCTCCTGCTCCGGGACTTGGAAACATCTTGCAGTGACATCCGCCAGTTTTGCAAGAAGATCCGAAGGCGAATGCCAGGGACAGATGCTCCTGGGATCCCAGCTGCACTGGCCTTTGGACCACAGGTTTAGGGCTGTGAGGGAGGAAAGAAAGGAAGCCGAGTAGATCAGGAGGGGCCTAGTACGTCCAGTCTGGATCTGGACGGGGCGAGAATGCCTTCCAGGTAGCTGGGAGTGTGGTGCTGGACCCAGCGTGGGCTCCTGACTCTGGCCTGTTGCACAGGTGTCCGACACACTCCTTGACTGCAGGAAACACTTGACATGGGTGGTGGCTGTGCTGCAGGAGGTGGCAGCTGCCGCTGCCCAGCTCATCGCCCCACTGGCGGAAAATGAAGGCCTGCCTGTGGCTGCCCTAGAGGAGCTGGCTTTCAAAGCGAGCGAGCAGGTGGGCCTGGATGGCTGGGGAGAAGGCAGTAGGGGGTCAGGTGGCCAGTGTGAGGTTTTTACTACACTACTGCTCTTGGCTCCTGCAGATCTATGGGAGCCCCTCCAGCAGCCCCTACGAGTGTCTGCGTCAGTCATGCACTATCCTCATCAGTACCATGAACAAGTTGGCCACAGCCATGCAGGAGGGAGAGTATGATGCAGAGCGGCCCCCCAGCAAGGTGGGTGGGAGCTTCTTGGAGGGGCTCCTGGGGCCTGGAGGAGCAGGGCTTGCAGAGCTGCTGCTAGTTGTGGGAGGGCTGGGAGTGGAAGAAGGAATCAAGAGCACCATTGTGCTTACAAGGCAAGAAACTGGATCTCTCCAAAAGCAGCACATTGGCGATATCCTCTTCCCACCCCTGCCCGCTGTCCCCACCTTGGCCCTTAGCCTCCCCCCGCTGAGCTGCGGGCAGCAGCCCTTCGTGCAGAGATCACAGATGCTGAAGGCCTGGGCTTGAAGCTTGAAGATCGAGAGACAGTTATCAAGGAGCTGAAGAAGTCACTCAAGATCAAGGTGAGGGGAGGGTAGGCTCAGCATCGGGGGCCCAGGAAATACCATGGGGCCCAGGGCAGCAGTAAGTGTTGGGGATCAGGACTGAGAAGGGTTGGGGTTAGGGGGAGAAGTGGTGCCTGTGATCAGTGGGAGTTCTTGTGGGCCCTTAAGGAGTTTTCTATCTTGTGGTCTGTGCCGGGGGGGTTGTGGGAGGATGTAAAGCAATTAGAAGCTCTCCGTCCTCATCCAGGGGGAGGAGCTGAGTGAGGCTAACGTGCGGCTGAGCCTCTTGGAGAAGAAGCTGGACAGTGCTGCCAAGGATGCAGACGAGCGCATCGAGAAAGTCCAGAGTCGGCTGGAAGAGACCCAGGCGGTGCTGCGGAAGAAGGAGAAGTCAGGCACTTCCCCGGGCCCTGCTTAGCTCAGTCCTCCCTCCTGCCAGCAGCTCTCTGCCTCCTAACCTAGCCCCTACTCAGACCCTCTCATCGTGAGATTCCCTCGGGGAACACATGCCCTTTTCTTTGCCCATTGCCAGCCTGTTAGATCACCCCAGTCTGAGTCTGTATGGCCCCTCGTCTTCACCAGCCATGTTATTCCAAGGGCCTGTCAGGCCTGAGAAGTGGTGTGAGGTTGCAGGGGAGGGACGCGGCCTGAGCCAGATTCTCTTTCACAGAGAGTTGGAGGAGACAATGGATGCCCTCCAGGCGGACATCGACCAGCTGGAGGCAGAGAAGGCAGAGCTGAAGCAGCGGCTGAACAGCCAGTCCAAGCGCACGATTGAGGGGCTGCGGGGGCCCCCTCCTTCGGGTATTGCTACCCTGGTCTCTGGCATTGCTGGTGGTGAGTGCAGGGGGACAGGCAGCACCAGCCCACAGGAGAGCAAATGGCCTCCTCTTCTCTTGGCCTCAGTTTGACATCTGCCCCTTCTTAGCCCCCAGTGTTCAGCCCAGCTTCACGCTGGCAGCTCTCACCAGGGTCTCACTTCTCCCAAAGATGCATGGGGAGCCCCTCTGAACAAGGTGGGGCACTACCAAATTGTTGGTGTAGCTCGGGGTTGCAAAGACAGTGGAACTCCACTAGCTGTCCCTCTGGGTCTGCGGTCTGGCCTCTGACCCAGCCTCGCATCCCAGAGGGTCAGCAGCCCGCAGCGTGCTGGGCTGACCCTGCTGTGGCAGCCAGTGGGCCTGAGCCCGCTCTCGGTTGCTCTTTTGCTCGGGTGTGTTTTCCCTGCGGAGCTCATGTGGCTCCCTGTGGTGTGGCTGTCTCTTTCGTGGTCGAGTCCTCCCTGTTTCATCGGGGCTTGTGTTCTGACCTTTGCCTGGTCTGGTAGTGTGGTCTGGGCTCCTTATGTCGAGTGTTCCCGGCTTCTAGGCTCAGTCTCCCCATGTCCTGACCAAGGAGGTGGCCAGTGCCATCTCACTTCTCATCTCTAGAGTTTGTTCGTTGTTCTCTCTGCAGTTTCTTACTTACCCTTCTTGCCTCCAGAAGACAAACTCTGGAATTAAGCCCTCAGGGTCTCTAGATCTCCCCTGCTGTACCTGTCTTGTCAGCTGATCTCACCTAGGGTCTTGTCCTTTTCAAAGCCCCTGTCACTGATGTGTCTGGAACTTGGGAGGTGGCCAAGTACCTTCTTCACTGTCCACTCAGTGGTACAGGTGGCTCCCGTTCCTTGGAGGAGGGGTCTCCAGAGTTACCACATCATAGTGTTTCAACATAGGCTAGTTAAACAAATATGGTTGTGAGTTTATGAACCTCTCCACCAAAGATGAGCGTCGTTGGCCTGAGCAGAGGGGAGCCTGAGGAGCACAGTAATGCGTCTGCATCCTCAGCCTCAGCTGTGCTGCTGGGGGGAAGTGAGGGTGCTGACGTGTCAGGGTCTGGAGAGGGCCCCCCTGCCCCTCTGGGAGGTGGAGTGTGGGGCAGGGAGGCAGGAACAGCCTTAGGCCCCGGTGCTTCTTCCAGCACACGCTCCCACTGCCACTCTTGCTCCCACATCACACGCTGCCTCATGGCCTCTCTCCCCGCTCCTCCTGTCTTCCACACGTTTGCTCTTCCCTCAGAGGTCGACGGCAGGAGTAGAGTCTTGTTAGAGAAGGTATGGTGTTCAGGAAAAGGGTTTTCTTGCAGCATTTGTGTCCAGGATTCTTCTGGTGTGTTCTCCTAACCCCCAAATGACCTAACCGCTCTCTCCTCTTTTCCTGCTCCCCATGGGCTCTCCTGAGCACAGAAGAACAGCAGCGAGGTAGAGAGCTGCCCTGGCTGGGGGTTGCCAGGGCTGGTGGGAATCGGGGCTGGGGGAGCAGGGTGAGACTTCCC
>PVKM010026590.1:0-19238 GCA_004027735.1 Carollia perspicillata | reverse complement strand
TGGGCTCCATCCACCTGAGGGAAGGGACATCTTCTTCTAGCTACATGAGGGCACAGTCTGCTCGCCACTACCCAGCATGCTGCAGCTGCCGTTCTCTTCTTCAGACAAAGAGGTCCTATGGGCTAACGGCAGCCCAACTCTGAAATTCAAATTCTCCCCACAATTCCCTACTGCACCTCCCAAACTTCCCTTTACAGACAAGGACGTGGGGGCTACCGCACACCACACACCACACGCTAAGGCATTACAGTGTGCCGGCTGTTAAAATAACAGTGCAGATGAGAATTACCGTCCCCACCCAGCACACAACAAAGCCTGGAAAGGCTAAATGAATTGCACTGAGTCATACAAGTAGGTGCCAGAACAAGGGTTTGAACATAGATTTCTTTGGCCATGAAACATGAATTCTTCCCACTATGCCAGGCTGCCTCTGGAGAGGAACTGTGTGCTCAGAGTCGCAGAACTACCTGGCAGCATGGTTGGAATGAGAAACTGACCTCTGATTCCAAATTCAATAAACAATTGCTATTGACTGGTTGAGGCCATCCAGGCCATCTACTGGTACATAACAAACCACCCCAAAATATAGTGACTTAAAATGAAACAACAATTTTGCTCAAAAACCTACAGTCTGGGCAGGGTTGGGGGGATTGTCATTTTCTGATTGATGTGGTTTCCACAGGGATAGCCCGACTGGGGCTGCAGTGTTCACCTCTGAGTTGACTTCCCTTGGGAGCTCGCCTGGGGCTGTCAACCAGGGCCATGGGTTCCTTTCTGCATGGGCTTCTCCACCGAAGTGACTTGGCCTTCTTGGCAGCTGGGTTTTACAAATAAATGTTCTAAAAAGACAGCAAGGTTTCTTCCAACCTAGTCTTAAAAGTTCCAGGTTGTCATTTTTTTCTACATTCAATTAATCAAGAAAGTCCCTAAGGCCAGCCCAGTCTAAGAAGAGGAGAATTAGACTATACCTCTCAATGGAAGGAGTAGAAAAGAATTTGTAGCAATCTTTAATTCACCACACTGACCTTGCCTCTGGAGAAAGTTACCTGTTACACTTTCCAAAATAGGGTTCGTTCAACTGTTACAGCATCAAAAACCCATGTGATGCAGATAGTCAAACACCCAAGGGTGGGATGGGTGAAGACTGGACCAGCACCCTCACCCCTGACCTACAGTGACTGTGACGGCCAGCAGGAGCTGAGTTGACTCTGAGCTCAGACCTTGGGGCACATCACCATCCTGGCTGCCAACCCTCCGCCCCCGCCTCTCAGCAGAAAAAATCACCAGAGAGAAATCAATCGGCACAGCATCTGGTCTCCACGCACTCGCTGACTCCACCCAGGCCCTCGGCCCCTCACTGTCACAGGTATTAAATCCGCTTGGACGTGTGTGCCAGAGAAAGCCAGGGTTGAAAAATACTAGTAAATCCGTCCGAACACTGTGCTCTCTTGGGGCTTATCGGTATTTCAGTTCTAGTCACAAAAAATAACGTGCTGTAAAAGACTGATTAGTCATCGGATAATTGAGTTCTTAAATGTCAAAAACAATATCGTATGAATATTCAACAGATCATGCTACTGAAACTTACCTGTTCCATCAACAATGACGAACATTCCTCCCCCATTGTTCTTCCCCAGAAATTATGTTAATATGACTTTTCTGAAGTGATGAATGTGGTTCTCTTTAAAACATATTGTCTTACAGGTTAATGTGTAAGAAGCCAATTGAAGGGAACCGGGTGGGGCATCGGTGGATTTGCATCTCTTTGCAGTAGCTTCACCTCTTCCCTGGAGACAGGGGGATATCCGTGTCAAATTCCTCCCAGCGATGAGTGGGCTTCAGAGCCCTACTCTCCATGAATTTTATTTATTACTGCATTTATTTATCTGTTTGTTTGTTTGCTTATTTATTTATTTATCTGTTGCTTGAGGCCTGGGGATGCGCCGTTTTCCTGCAGCATACATTTAAGTCAGAACCAAAGTTCAGTTTTTGTGGGAAGCTGGTGCATAACTCAAGTCCATGGGAAGCAGGGTATGGCAGGCCAAATGAATTTGTGAGGCCTTATCTATGCTTTTCTGAACGTGTGCACCCAGGCATGCACACACTCACCCTTCTTATCTAGTGGAGGAGAGGGGAGGGTATGCGGTTTTGGCTGGTAGAAATTTTCTGAGCCTGGAGTCCAGAGAGGAGGAAAGTCCCCCAAGCAGATCCTGCTTTCTGTGAGCCCGGCCTCAGCAGATGCTGCAACAGCTGGAGCCAGGAGCAGCTTGGTGGGGTGGGAGCTGATGTTGGAGTCAGCTCGCAGGCCCAACAGCATGTCAGGGGCTTGCTCTTGGTGGGAGCAACAGGATACGCCAGACACCAACTGCTCCTTCAGCCGGACACTGTCTGTTCTGAAGGCTATTCGAGCGCTTCCTGGCCAGAAGCATGAGACCCTGACCCTGGAGTTCCTTATTACCAGGCGCTGCCAATCCTAGCCTCAGCTCAGCCGAATAGGACTAGCATGTCCGTGGATGGCGCTCTTGACCCCTTCCCGCCTCTCTGGTTCAAGGATGTACAATCATGTCCACCATCCTGTATCTACCGCTGCTTCATCCTTAAAACATTTCTGCCTGTGGTAATCTTGTTACACGATTATCTACTTAATAACCCTTCAAGGATTTGATGGTTCTGCTCCCCTACTCCTTTCTTTCCAAGTAAAGCTTTTACAGTCATGCATCACTTAATGGCATGGATACTTTCTGAGAACTGCATCGTTAGGTGACTTCATCACTGCGCAAACATCACAGCATGTGCTTACAGGAAGCTCGGTGGTAGAGTCTACTACACCCCTAGGCTATACAGGATAGCCTATTGCTCCTAGGCTACAAATCTATACAGAATGTTACTGTACACAGTGGTGAACATTTGTGTATCTAAACATATCTAAACATAGAAAAGAGATAGTGAAAGATGAAAATGTCACACGGGTTGGGGACACTTACCATGAATGGAGGTCGCAGCACTGGAAGTTCCTCTGGGTGGGTCAGTGAGTGAGTGGTGAGTGACTGTGAAGGCCTAGGACATTATTGTACACCACTGTAGACTTCATACACACTGTACAGTTGGACTACTCTAAATTTATTTTAAAACTTATAAAAAATCAGAACTGGCTGGTGTGGTTCAGTAGATTGAGTGTCAGCCTGCAAACCAGAGAGCTGCTAATTCAATTCCCAGTCAGGGCACATGCCTGGGCTGTGGGCCAGGTCCCTGGGTTGTGGGCTAGGTCCCCGGTGGGGGACACTTGAGAGGCAACCACACAGTGATGTTCCTCTTCCTCTCTTTCAGCTTCCCTCCCCCTCTCTAAAAATAAATAAATGAAATCTTAAAAAAAAACTATTAAAATATTTTTCTTTATACCATAATAAATGAATCTTAGTTTACTGTAACTTTTTTACTTTATAAATTTTTTGACTTTTCATCTCTTTTGTAGTAATAGAACTTAAAACACAAATGCATTGTATAGTTGTACAAAAATATTTTTCCTTGATATCCTTATTCTATAAACCTGTTTCTACTACTAAAATATTTCATTTATTTTTACTTTTTAATTTTTTAATTAAAAACAGATACACATCAACCTAGGCCTACACGGGGTCTGGATTATTAATGTCCCTGTTTTCCAGCTCCACATCTGTCCCACTGGAAGGTCTTCAGGGGCAATAACGCACACACAGCTGTCACTACAACCATGCCTTCTCTGGAACTTCTCCTGAAGGACCTGCCTGAGGCTCTTCTTGGGGAGGTATCACTCTTTTCAGAAATATGTCCATGGCGGTTTGCTTTTTTCTCATCATAAATTTGCTCATACACAGATAATGCACCACGAAGATTCCTCTCTATTAATGAAAACCTTTCAGTGTTGTGGTCCATGTTTTTAAGCTTTTTAAGGAGCTTACTGAGGTCTGCAAAAGCTTCTGCTAAACCTTCCCTGTGGATTTTGTTGAGGGTTCTTATTCTTCTCCTGTAGTTTCCTTTTCTCTTGCCTCCTCTCCAACCATGTGCTGCTATTCCAGTTCCAACAACGCCTCATTAGTCAATTCCTCGGGAACCACAATTCTTCCTTATCCAAGTCCAGTTTAAATGTGTTTGTCATCTCAACTGTTGTGCCACCTTTGGGCTCTCACATTATGACAGCTACTCGGTCACTGAGCAACAGGAATTTTTCACCTCCATTTCAATCTTACAGGATGACCATGGTGCATGCAGCCCACCATTGACAAAAATGTCATTATGTGGCACATGACAGTATTTTTTTCTCAGATACCCTGGCAAACAGGCATCGCACTTACACAGATGCAAAAAATAGTCTCATGTTTTACCATAATTCCTGGCCACATCCGTGTCTCCTAGTCTCTCCCCACCCAACTTATGTCCACACTTTCCCATGTGTCTGTCCTGCAGGGGCTAGATTCCCTGGGGAGACAGCGATACCACTGTCTGCTTTTGGAAAACACACTGAGAGCCACTCTCCCCCTCCCCAGATCCCAGGAACTCAGAAGACCCAGAGGGAAACGCCACAGTTGTTCATTCACCCCCGGGTGTCCTTCCGCCAGCTGCCCGGTTTCGCACCCGCAGGCCCTGCTCCACCTACGTGGCTGGGCGAGCCTGTCAACGGCAGGTGACGGGCAGCTCCATTTAGGGCAGGCAGGCAGACCCTGAGCATTGAGTGCTGGCCCTGCACAGAGCTCCTTACACCAGGCATCAGGGGCAGTGGAGAGAAGCAATGCCAACTGCACACAAGACTGTCCCTGCCCTGGAGAGCCTCACAGAACATGTTCGGAAGCAAAGCCCAGGAGAGAGCTACCCCGAGCAACTGACCAGGCAGCAGGCTCCTTCTGCTTGGGGAGGGCATGGACTCAGCTGCCAACACACCAGGCCAGAACAAACTGGAAACTGGCCCCATCCTTCGCCCTTGCCAGCCAAGTCTTAGAAGCAGAGGGGCTGAGTCTTCTTAAGCATGTTTTTAATTACTGCAAAAATGTGTCATCCTCAGTGGCAGTGTGGTTCTCAGTTACCCACATGCAGATTGATGCTCTCTGTATGAAGCGGTTAGCACAGACATTTAAAAACAATTAGGATCGTGGAGAGGCAGCTCAGAGAGAGCTCATTAGGCAGGGGGATGGGGAGTCAGGTTGCTATGCTCACCAGATAACAAAGTTATTTGTACTTTGGATGGGGAGGAGGGAGATGATTGCTTTCTTTTATATTTCCCTTTTGATGTCAGACAGGAGCTCTGGACACACGCGAGCAGCGTTCCCAGATGAGGAGACAAATGCAATTTTAATGCTTTAGGAGGCACTGGCAATAAACAGGGCTAGAGAAAAAGAAGATAGCTCTTTGGCAAAGCCTCAGACACTCTGTCTCACCCAGGAGGTTGAGGGGGCATGAAGTGGGGGCTCAGGCCCAATCAGAACTGGGTTTGAGGGTGTGGGTGAGCCCACAGGCCAAGGCAGCGCCCCCTGTGCCCAGCATCTGCCTTAGGGAGGTGGTCCCTGGAACCAAGAACATGCTTGGGGGGGGAAGCCTCTGGGGGATCTGGGTAGTACAGGCTCCACCTCCCCGCCTCATGTCCTCAGCTAACGCCAGTATGAGGTGAAACCTTCGCAGGTTTCTGAGGGTGGGTGGAGGAAGGGAAGGGAAGAGTAAGAAGGATTTCTTCCTAGACTCACTATGCAGTTCCTTTGTTCCTCCAGGAGGCTTCACAGGAAGTCTCCAGACCCCAATCTTTCCTCCTGGGTTTCCAGAGAGCAGTGAGCTTTGTGTATCTTTCCCAGCACCTGCCCACGGAGGGGGGGACTCTTAAGACAGTATCTATGTTAACCACCTTGTTCTGACGTATATTCACTCCCTCAAACATTTATTGAGAGGAGTATGCCAGGAAGTAAATTAGGAGTGAGCGGAAAGGCCCAGAAAGAATTGAGTAACCGTGGTGGGCAGTCTCAGAAGCTGAGAAATGCCAGTGCTTTGATTCGCCACCCTCTCCCCGGTCTTGTCACCGTGCTCTCTCACTGCACGCTCTTCCCTGGGGTTTCTCACACCGTGGGCTTCGGGGCCCATCTGATCTAAGTTTAAAACCTAGGCCAGCCCCATCTAGCTGTGTCACCTGGAGCAACTACTTGACCTCTCTGATGTTGTTTCTTCCCTTTAGATTAGGGGCTGTTGGGAAGATTAATTAAGACAATATATAATATATAGCAATTATAATAGTAATGATAGCACTATGGGTAGTAACGATGTTACGTGAACTCTTGTTGTACCTGTGCTTTACTTACAGATGAGAACTTACTATGTACAAAGAACTTCTGAACTTACGCCTTCCCCAGGGC
The DNA here is from genome assembly GCA_004027735.1 of Carollia perspicillata. Taxonomy (NCBI): domain Eukaryota; kingdom Metazoa; phylum Chordata; class Mammalia; order Chiroptera; family Phyllostomidae; genus Carollia; species Carollia perspicillata. The sequence continues at coordinate 12,870 of PVKM010026590.1, read as the reverse complement.
CTATGCCGCTGGCCAAGAGCTCGCAAATTCTTTCTGATTATGACTCAGTGAAGACCTCTTGGCCCATGTGCCATACATTTTGCCATTCACTGGTGGCTTTTTTAAAATGGTGTCAAAAAATTTCAAGTACATTAGGTACATTAAGGGATTGTCCTCTGATAATGCCAAAAAAATATATCCCAGTTAATGGAGAGAATAGTACTATTTTAAATGAACACCCGTGAAGATGTGAATTTTCAATTCAGCTCTCAGTATATGAGTGAACCAGATTTGTTTCTAGAAGGCCTCTCTCTGAGCCCTGGACCAGAAGCAGAGAACTCACACAGAGGGCACTAACCTGATGCATGGAGCCCGTTGCTGCCCCTCCCCATGGGCAGATGCAGAGCCCAGATCTCCCCCGTGGTCAGTCAGCCTGACTGCTTGCAGGCACCCAAGACATGGAAATGTTTTTGAGCAATGATGATTTTATAATTTGCAGAGATGTTGATATCCCCATATGCTGCCTCAGAGTGGGATTGTCTCACAACAAGTATGAGAGAATCACACCTCGGCGAGGAGTTCAGTAAATTCATCTGTGAAACATATTTCAATTCCAAAGGCAATTTTCTAATTAGTAACGACACACAAAGCCTTGGCAATCTGAAGGCAGTTCTCTCAGCAGTGCTGGGTCTTGGGTTAAACTAAGCCAAAGAATGAGACACCAGCCACCTCCCTGGTCCAAGACAGGAGCTCCTTGGAAACCTCAGGACCATGGTTTGGGAAGGAGTGGGTCACACAGGCTGTCAGGTACTGGAACACCTATGAGCAGACAAAGAAGTGGATCTTCCCCTCCACCAAGACCCATCCCCTTGCAGGCTGGCCTGGGAGCTGATAGGCTTAGCAGGCAGTACAGTGCATTCATTCATTCATTCACTCATTCATTCATTCAACATTTATTGAAGACTTGCCAATGGTAAGACCAGGAAAGCCATGGTTCTTGTCTGCGTGGAGCCGTAGTTGACTGAAAAACAAATTATTACACAAATAATTGACTAACTAAGGAGTAGCAATAGGGGCTCTGACAAAGATCCTAGACAGTTGGCAAGGCTGAGGAAGTTTTCTGAAAGGAAATGATGCTTAGGCATAGTGAGGTGGATTTGAATGCCAACGGTGTCACTTACTTTGGGTATAAATGTTGGCTCGTTAATCATACTCTCTGATTCTCAGTATCTTCACCTATAAAATGGGCATATGATAACTACCTCGTAGGTTTACTGTAAGGATCAACTTAGACAATCTCCTTAATAGTATCTGCCACAATTTAAGGCACTTAATAGGTGTTTAATAAAAATAATAATAAAAATAAACTAAAAACCCCACAACTTTGTCTATGGTTTCAGAAGGCCTCCCACCCTGTGGCAGATCAGACACATAAGAAATACATCTCAGTCTTCTACTTCGTCCTCTGGAAAAGAGGGCTGCCAAGTCATAGGGACCCATTTCTAAAGGGAATCTGTGGTACCTGACAGGGCAAGCGAACAGGTGCCGAGGAGGGCACCCCATCAGGAAGCCTGCCCTACAAGAAGGATCCTGAAAGTAAATCAAATCCTGTTGGGCCTTCCAAGCCTAAAAGTGGGGTCACTGAAGGTCGCCTTTGGAGGAGGAACACCCCGTGCCACAGGGGGGACAGTGTCTCTGGCCCCCAGGCTGTCTGTGCAGGAGCAGCAGCCCACTCCCAGTAGGGACCAGGGATCTGGGATCTTCAGACTACACTCCCTTAGGAGACTTGAGTTTTAACCCCAGTGTTAGGCTTAGCTCAGTAGCCTTTACCATCTCCCTTCCCTGGGTTCTCAGCTTTCCTCTCTAAAGTGGAAAGAATCCTTCCTCATTTTCCCTGGTGCCCTACGCAGGTTGTAAAAGCCAAAGAGATCCTAAATGGAAACGTGTTTTGAGCCCATTGGAAGTGAACAAATCCCAAGCAGGGTCACCGGCAAGCAGTCGATTCTCTTCTCCTCCATGTGAAGGGTGTGGCAGCACTCCCACCTGCCTGCCCAGGACGGAGGCGTCCCCTGTCCTACCTGTATGCACTCTGCTTCCTCAGGGCTGGGCACCTGCAGCACCGGGGAGCACTCTCCCCCTCTCTCCTCCACATCGCATTGCATTCCCTTCCCTGGGCCCGACTCTCGCTCACTGATCCCAGAGCCCCGGGTCCTCTCAAGCTTCGGGCAGCCATCGTCAGAGGCCCTGGGCATTTGTTTTCTCAGTGCACGGGGCTGCACACTGATACATTTGTACCACAGGAAGCAGAAAACTAGTTTAACATCTCATTTATTTCATAGATGAGAAAGTAATTCCCTGCTGAATGATTGTCCCGAACCAACAATTCAGAGAGGAAGAATTTACAGTGCTGCCGAGGACCAGGGTGCATTACTGTAGCGCCATTATGCAAGGGAGCTGGACCCTTTTTCTCTCTCCTGGTAGCCTGAAGAGGAAAGCCATTAAACATGATTAAGGTTAAGAGATTGCTAAAATTACAAACAGCCGCCATTCAATTATTTTGCTCTATAAAATGCAACACAGATTGGAGTTATTTCTCTGAAATGTGTTTTTAGAAAATAACATAACACAACTAATGTGGTTTGATCTAGCAAATCAGGTTCCAGATACCACTTCTAATGCAAAGCTAAAAGGTTCATAATTTAACTCAAAGTTTATAACTTAAAGTCGTCAGGTGCTTGCTTTATTAAAAAAAGCTTTACAAAGAGAATAAAATCAATATCATCCCAAGTAATATTCTGAAGTCATCTACAGCCAGAGATTTAATCAATTTTATCACCCATTAAAGGAATAGACAGAAAAACAGCAACAAATTAAAAAAAAAAAAGAACCAGCAACAACTCGGCCTAACATATTTATGTGTGGGGGGTGGGGAGTAGATCTCTCAGATACTTTGTTAGTTTTCAGAAGGCCAAACTCGGGCGCTGAGGGTGTTAGTTTCACAGGGAAGGTAGAAGGTACAAGGAAAAATAGCTCCTCCAAACAAAGCTGTTCAACCCCCAGGGCTCCAGGGACTGCTCTCAGGGGCAGAAGTCCATGGGGACAGCCTCCTGCTGCCCCTGGACTTGGGGGTCACATAGTGGATGATTTGCTCTCAGCTTAGAGAGAATAAAGAGCTCAACTGCACTGAGATAAATTTTTTGTCCACTTACGTTGAATGTTAAAATAATTGGAAATTCAGAAAAACCTCTGTGCAGATATATTTGTGGCTGGAGACTTCTGGCTATTATGGTTAATAAAACACAACAATTATATTGCACTCTGCTCACAAACTCCAGACAGGACTCACAGTCCCTCCAGACAGAATATAAGCCATTTATGAGAATAAACTTTGTACACAAACTAAACACATAAAGCCATGTATTAGAATTGGACAAAGCATTGCAAGCCAAATAAAAGCCAGCTAAATGCCATATTCCCAAGGGCAGTTGAAGTGAACTCCTGTTTTCAGAAGGCACACATGAATTTTTCTCTCAGCTGTCCCCAGCAACTCAGAACAGCAGCCTCCTCACACTGGTAGCTGATAAGGAACTGGACAGGTTCTGGGCCTCCTGATCATATGTTCAAGCCTACACACTGGACAGGCACAGGCCTCTGTGCGATGGAACAGACACGAGGTATGTCAAAAGTCTGTGAGAGAGGAGGCACCGGAGGGAAGGAACAGAGTCACCCGGCACAGGCTTATCACCTGTCATTTATGGTGATGTTATCTAAAGCAGCAGTGGAAACATAGACAAAGGATTTGATTCGACTCGTGAATGTATGTACATAAAAATAAAACAGGAATAAACATTTTATTCCAGGAGAGTCCCTGAAAACCAAAGACTGTGACTGCTGGGAACATAGTGAAGACACAAAATCTATACCCTCCAGTCTCTTCTGAGATCCCCATGGGCCCCTGACCCCCACATTCTTCACTCTCATCTTGCAAACTTCTTATATTTATTCAACATCATTTGCCAATCATCATTCTGGGAGGTTAGTTCCCACACCAAGGAGCTCTTTGTTCAGTGAGGGAGAACTGCATATATACAAGTAATTATAGATCAGTATGATAAATGATTGAGATGTGAATAATGCGCTATAGGACCCAGGAGAAGGAGATATTCTAGCTCCCTGGGGCACATGGAGAGGCTTCCTGGAGAAGGGAAACCTCAGCCTGGTCTCGAGGGTGGGTAAGTGTTAGTAGGGTAGGGGAGATGGGCAGAGGGAGGCCCACTGAGGACAGAGAGTACAGAAAAAGCACGGCAATGGGAACGAAAAGGTCTGTCAGGAGATGGTGAGTAGTACAGTGTGGCCAGAGTACGGTATGGGAAAGGGAGGATGACAGAAGATGAGTCCAGAAAGATAGACTGAGGGAACATTGTGAAGGTCCTTGGGCGTCACACTAAAGATGATGGAGAGCCATGGCAGATTTTCAACAGGGCAGTGACAGGGTCATGTGTGTGTCTGAGAAAGAGAGCTCTGGAGGCAAGGCCGTGGATTGAGGGGGTAGGGGTGAAGGTGGGGAGAACAGACAGAAGGAGAGGAGGCAACAGTCCTGGGAAGAAACCATGAGGGTCTGAGCTATGGCTGTGGCTGTGGAGATAATCAGGCGGTAGCTGATTTAAGAGGTATTTAGACAGTAGAATGTATAGCACTTGGTGTTGATTGAATGCAAGCAATAAAGGAAAGGTAGAATTCAAGAATGAATCTGCAGCAGAGATATTCAGCAGACATTTGGGAAATTAGGGTATGGGATCCAAGAGGGAATCTGGGCCTCATGGTACTACAATCTCTGCTCAAGGTCACAGAGAGATAGGTCCATTATGTCCTCTAGAAGGGCAGCCACGGTTCCCAGATTCATGGGCACAAGGGACACTTTGCTGTGGGTCAAAAGCCCCTAACTCTAAATCAAAGCAGAGATTGCTGTGAAATGAAAGAACAAAAGAAGGTGGGAACCAACCACACAAGTGTTTGTGCCAACCGCCCTCTCTGGGCCTCAGTCTCATCTGTCAAGTGAGGCAGTGGTGAGACACAGAGGAGGAAGACCTAATCAAGATGCTCTTTTAATGTACTTACAACTAAGGCCCCTAACAATCCAGAGGCAGAGCAGTGTGTCTGGTGTACCCAGGGGGCACACCAGAATTAGGGTGGTGTGTTTACAGTCCACCCAGGTTCCACATGACATTGACAAGGGCACTTTTGCCAGACGAGTTTGAGGCAATTGAACAGAAAATAGAACTAAGTAGGAAAATGGGATATTCAGCTCCTGGGGATATTGATGGGGTGTTCAGCTCCTGGGCTCTCCTATGTCTGTCTATGGGTTTATGCATGGACTCCTCCCCAATTTTTGCCACACCCTGCCAGTTCAGGGGCAGCTGGACCTTGGGAAGAGGTCCCAGACATGAGCCCTGCTTTACCCATGTGGTATTCAGGCTGTCCAGCAGCAGAGTCGTGCCTGGGCTCCTGGTAAGGGCTCAGCCACACCTCTCCCCTGGCTCCTTAGTGCCTTCCTGCGGAGCAGGGACCAGCTGGAAGAGGCAAGGTAGTCATTAGGTGATTGGTCCTGAAAGCTTTGCAGGACTGGTTTGCTTTCAGGATGAACACGGAAGAAAGTAATGTGCTTCTGTGGTGTCTACACAGAAGGTGAGTGGGAGAGTGGTCTGGCTGAGGGTGCTAGGCAACGGTACCCAACCCCAAGAGAGGGAGTGATGAGGGAAGCTGAGAGGAGATGATGAAAATGACAGGACCTTTTTTCTTAAGTGTGTTGTCAGGTTAGATTACAGTCTTAGCAAACATGGCAGGTCCTTAGAGATCAGAAACATCTCCCAAACAGAGTAGAACCTTCTGTACAAAGGCACTGAGTTGGAAGAAGCCAAATCTTTCCTTAAGAAAATGGGGTAGCTGTGGTTATAGGGTTAAGATGGCATTTATCTTGACTTCTGAGAGCTAAACAGATCAGTGAAAGCAGTGGTGCCACTTTACCATTTCCAACCTGGATAGTTGCCCAAACTTATCTTTTCCACTAAACAGTAATTTCACTGAAGGCAAGGAACACAGCCTCCCCTTATCTTTGTGGAGCTGTGCACGAGCAAACAGTTGCTGGCCTCACATTGGGCAGCCAGTAAAGACTTGTTGATCTGGCAGAAAACATTGTTTCTACCCAAGAGAAGGTCTTATCTTCCTTGATGAGATAGAGAATAAATAGAAATTTAGAGTGCAGAGGAACCTTACAAATCAAATCATTGAATTTTCTCATTTCAGCCATTGGAAAACTGAGCACAGAGATGTAAAGAAAAATACAAACAATGACACAACTCTCAGTGACTCAGCCAGACCAGACCCAGGTCTTCCGAGTTTTTGTGCCACTGTTCCTTCATTGACACTTCAGCTCCTCTTCATTGTGAAGGCACATGACTTCAGAGGCATCTGCTCATCCGCCCATCCTTCCCCGCCTCCCTTCAGAGTAAGGCTACGTGTGTGGGTGGTCAGCGTGGGGGTGGGCGGGAGCATAAGAGGGTGAATCAAATCATATCTCGCATCCTGCCCAGTTCCCTGCTCCCCTCATTCTTGGGAGGGGAAGGCAGGCACACATGAAAAATACACCCAAGCCCAGTAATATGAGTATGTGCATAGCGCTGTTTAGCACAGAGAATAGGGTAGGTCAGGTAGGATGCAGGTAGAGTATCTGGGGAAACCTTCACCAAAAAAGGTCCAATTTTAATTTTTCTAACAAAGGATTGGTGGTGGCCAATCACAGGAAGGAAGGAAGGCATTCTAGTCAGAAAGAGCCCAAAGATGCCCCTCTCTGAAAACCCTTTCAGCCATGGGCTTCAGGTACACCATTGTTACAGGTGTGCTGCAGCCCCACAGAGCACTCCTTGAAGTCCCTCTCTGGGGTAATCCCATAGTCGACTCACAACTGTAAAGCATCTATTATATTAGGCCATGAGTTGGCCATGAGACTTTGTCCTTGGCCTACTAAGTAGGTCAGGTATACCCATCGTTTGTTCTCATGCTACATCTCATATCTTCGTAACACTATTACCATTGTCACCAGCATTTATTTATGTCATCTGTTATAATGTCTGCCTGCCCAACTAGATGTGCATAAGATTCCAAAGACAGAGACTACCTGGCTGTATCCCCAACACCTGGTATGTGTGGCACATAGTAGATGTTTAATAAGTATTGGCCAGCTGAAACCTACATGACAGTGGGAATATATGCTTATTTTCATGGACCACAGAGCTAATAAAATAAAAACAGGGACAGCAAATGTTAACCATGTTTTTATGGTGAAAAGAAAGAGAGATAATACAGAGGAAAGGGGGAATGCAGATTTAGGGAGGGTCTTTGGAGGGGGAAGGCTTGTCTAAAAATGCAGGAGTAGAAGCAGTGAGCAGGTGGAGACTGAAGTTACAAGGTGGCACAGCATGGGTATGATAACACTGGACCAGGTTTACAGAGGAACAAGATCATAAAGCCCTTCAGCTTTGCCCAGAATGGGAGCAGGACATGATTGTTCCATACCAGAGAGAAGCAGATACTGTGCATAAAAATTAGATATCCACGGCAGCCCCACGCTGGCATCTTACCTATCACGACAGTTATGGGATATTTTTTCAACCTGAATTCACACAAAAAGGGGTTATTTATGGATTTTTTTTCCAACTTTGCTCCCAGAGGAGAAGAGTAAAGAGCACCCTCCCCAGGCAGCTTTGGTCCTCCACCCACTGTGCGGTGGAATGCAAGGCACAGCCTCCCCAGTCCTCCAAAAAGCACCTGCCAGAAGGTCTCTGTCCCTGCTTCCACCCTCGGCTGCTCTCCCCATGACCTCTCCTACCCACTGTCTTCATGGAACCATGGAAATCCTACTCTCCACTGTCAGCCCATCTCCACAGCCTTTTCCCTGTCATCCTTCAGGCCACCCTCCTGAGCAGGGTGCCGCAGCACAAGGTGCCTCCAACCTCCTTGAAAACAGGACTCAGAGCTCTCAGAAGCCAGAGGCTGCTGGGCACTGAAAGCTCCTGTCATGACATCTCAGGGGTGGGTGCTGTCCTCCCAGGATGTGTTCCAGCTCGTCCACATTCACTCTCACAACAGCTCTGTGAATCGGAGAGCTGGAGATACAGCTGGCAGCTGGCACCCATCACCCTGCTCCAGCACTGCCGTGGGGACTGAACTGTCAGCCTCTCTGTCCAACAGCCACTCCCATTTGACCAGAGCTGCTCTCCAGGCCTACACACCCACGGCCTTTTCCCTTCTCTTGACTGCAAAAGAAAAGGGATTCGGTGCTCAAGAGCCTGAGAACCACGGTGATGGCTGGAACAAAGGCACGGGACACAGTGGGACTGGTGAGGACTCACAGAGAGGGAGGCCTTACAGCAGGGAGCCACAGCCCGCTCTGCCTGGGCCCGTAGAACAGCCCCGGCCAGCTGAACGTGCAACAAGCTCATCTCAATCCTCTGAAGCCAGAGCTGCCACTGTGGAAAATCCTGGTGACCTCGTGCACATTGAAGACAGTTCACTGATTCTTGTTCTCCTGAATGATTCGTTGGAACATTTGACTCATAAATGTTTCCAGAAGGATGCTGTTATCATCCAGATGAGCATGTTGTGGCAGGGGTGTCCAACCTTTTGGTGTCTCTGGGCCACACTGGAAGAAGAAGAATTGTCTTGGGCCACACATTAAATACATTGTGACATATAATAACAAAAAAAATCTCATAATGTTTTAAGTAAATTTACAGTTTTGTGTTGGGCTGCATTCACAAACATCCTGGGCCACCTGTGGCCCATGGGCCATGGGTTGGACACCCCTGTAATGGATGGAGCACAGCCTCTGGAGACAGATGGTGCCAGAACCCTCTTTGACTGTTAGTAGCTGTGTGACCTAGGGCAAGTGGCTTAGCCTCTCAGCCCCCAGGTTCCTCCTACACACACGAGGGTAATGATACCACCTTGCCGTGTTGTTGAGAGGGTTGGAGACAACGGAGGGAAGCATCCACACCATTCCTGGCACTGAAGGCACCTGGTGTGCATTCAGTACATCGGAACCTATTATTATGATTGGGGCCTGTGCCAGACCCAGAGGATCAGGCTTGGAGACCAGCACAGTTTGTTACCTCCCTGCCCCACTTTGGCTGTGTCTTCAGGAGCGATGGTACTTACAGCCGGCCAAGGGGGCTGGGCCCAGGAGCAGTGGCCAAGGATGGTGGAGGAGGGAGAGCTCTCCTTTCTCTCACTAACACAACAGCAATCAGCTTCCCCTCTTCTCTAAGCTGTTTCCATGGTTCCCACCCAGGCTGCCTCTAAAATCTGTCACACTTTTAGCATAATGTGCAGCAAGCGCCACGACAAATATCTCTGTGTCACTGGCAGGGTCCAGGTGGGTCCCTTTCTCCTGTTTCCTGGGGAGGCTTTTGGCCCTGCGGGTCAGGCCAGCCACCTGAAGCCCAGATCTCCCTTGAGCGCTCCACTCTGTTCAAATTACCTGTGCGTGCCAGGTCCCTCTCACAGGTGGATCCATTAGGCAGCGTTGCATGCGCGGCCTGTCAGCTCTGTAATTACACCCTTCTGTGGAAAAGCTGGCCGGGGGAGTTCCACGCTTCCTGTTGGGTGCCTTGCTCTGTGTTGTCAAAAAGTTATGGTGCAGCCTACCTGTCTGAGGGTAGCTACTGCCCTGGTTAGCTGGGGTGTTATTGTGTTTTTTGTTTTCTTGTTTTGTTTTATTTATTTTTATTTTTTATGTAAGCTGGCTTTTGAAGACTGAAAAAAGGCAAGTAGAAAGAACATAGAATTCAATCAAATGGATTGAAATATTTATTTCAATAAGCGTGAAATCGATGAACATGGATTTGAAGCTCATTTGCATCATTTATTTGTTGGGCAATCACGAGTCACTTAATTTTTCTGGGTCTGTGGAATGGGGATAATACTCCCCAGCCTTAGAAGCATTGCTGTGACAGTCAGATGAGACAGTGTGTGAGAAGGTCTTTCTTAACTATGCAGCAATACGTGATGGCTCATTATTCCTGTGGAGCCAAGAATTTGGAACCTGAGCATGCAGTTAACTTGTTGAATGCCTGGATAAATTACTTAACCTTTGTGAGCCTCTTTCCTTATCTATAAAATAAGAGTAATAGTATACACCCTATCTTATAGCATTGCTGTGAGGACCAGCTAAGATGAAATTAAAGACGAAATTGCTTTGGAAAGTATACAGAGCTCCATACTTGTAAGGCAGTGGGGTGTCACTTAAAGCAGGCTTGCACGTAAGAACGGGAGAGCCATAGTTGTAGTGTTTCACTGGCCCATTCTCTAAGGCACGTACACTGTGTCTGGGAGCGGGTGGAGACCAGGATGCAGCAGGGAAATGGGCCATGGGGAAGATCTCCGGGGGCCACGTAATGTAACTTAAGGTAACAAAAGGTGTTAAGCAATTGCCGTGTCCCCAACATTATGCCACATCCTTCCTTACATGACCTCATTTAATCCTCCTAACTGCCGCACAAGACAGTATGAACCATCGTCCCCATTCGATACATGAGGGACTGAGGCTTGGGGACATTAAGCATCAACCCAAAGTACCACATCCAATTAGTGGCAGAGCTGGGACTTTAAACTTAGTTCTGTCTGATACCATAGCTGAATAATAATAATAGCTACCAGCACTTCTTGAGTGCCTACTGTGTGCAAGGTGTGTTCCAATGCCTCACATGCATTGAGCATTTAGCTCTCGCCTGTGATACAGGTCTTTTATTGTCCCTGTTTCACAGATGAGAAACCGAGGCCCAGGGAGTTTAGGTAACTTTCCCAAGGTTTCATGGCCAATGAAACCATCACACTATTAATGTCAACCTTGAGTTATGGGTGTCCCTGATGTCCCAAAAGCAGACTCAGGGTTGGGAAGAAGTCAAGGACTCTGACTGCTCAGATCCTTTAGCCGTAAGTGGAGAAGCTCCCCACTCAGGGTCTAGCACTAAAGCTGTGCCCCTCTCTGCCCTGTAGTGATAGGGTTTGGGCTCAACAAAGATCCATCATCTATGGAAATTGTCCTTTTTTGCCATACAACTACTAATACTACCAGCTTGTGAATGATGAGTTAAAGTTAACAAAATATGTTTTTTGCCTATAACTTCTATTTATTTGAAAATGGTCCTATGGACCCCTAGTTGAGAGGGCCACAATCTAATGTGGAATTAGCTTAGGAATAGGGGAACTACCACTTAGTGAATACCGTGTTAGGTACTGTGCCACAACGGTCCCACTACACAGATGAGAAATCTGGGACTCAGAGACGGTAGGTAACTGGCCCAAGGTCACATGACTAGTAAGAGGCAAAGCTGGATTTGACTTTGTCTATGCCCTTCCCACTAAACCCTGACATGCACAACGAAAAGCGCCTCTGAGTGCTCTTGTACACTCACCCTAGCAGATGGAAGGATGATAGCCTTGAGACAAACCTCCGGGGACAGGAGCTGGTACCAAATGCCCGGGAGGGTGAGAAATCTTTAGCAGAACTTATAATGTCACTCCTTGCAGAGAAGCTCCAAATCATTGCTACTGTCCCTAAGGCAGTGTCCCATTCTCTAATGCATGTGCACACAAACCACACCACACACACCTGCTCTTCTCCTGCCCAGACAGAAAGAATTCACCCCATGTGACTCCGAGAGCCCAGCACCTGTTAGCTGCCTTGACGAATGTCACTGCCAGAAGCTATCCATCAGCAGCTCAGCCTGCATCCTCCCTGACAGCAGGGCAACAGTCTTCACTTGTCTCCTGGGGGCCTGTCTCCCTCAGTGGACTCTGCTGGACAGATACAGAAAGTGAAGTCCCTCGCAGGCCCTAGCCTGCTTCAGAATTCCCACTTTCTAAAGAAAGATTTCTTAATGCAAAACAGAGGGCCACAAGAGCAGTGGTGCCCAGAAGAGGAGGCACCCTACCTGGTCCAGTAGCTGCGCTCAGCCCCATAACCGATGAGGCAGCGTGAAGAGCAGCTATGCATTTGGGATCTACAGAGCTGGGTGCAGATCCCAACTTTGCTGTGTGCCCTCGAGCAGTTTACTTCTCCTCTCTGGGCTTCTTTTCCCTCTTCTGCAAAATCAAGGGTTTGGACTCCAAGCCTCGTTGGGCTATAAGTCTGCAGCCAGGATCTCTACCAGAATAGTTCATTTCCCAGTGCCCTGAATGGAGTGCAAAGGGGTAGTCAGCGATGACTAGGAAAGTCCAGCTCTTCCCTGGAAGCTGGAGATCTGAGGCCTCCAGATTCCCAACTCCTACCTGCCAGCTCAGGTGGGAACCTCAGACAGCTGCTGCCCTGACTCATGGTAAACCCAGCTTCTGGCAAAGTGGCTGGCTCAGACAGGGTGTTCTGGAAAAGTTTGCAGGATGGAGGCATGAGTAAATGAATGAGCATCTTTGGCCTTCGGCTCTCTCCATTATCTCCTGGCCTACCCAAGGTGACCACCTCCCAGAATCCGCTCCAGGCCCCCACCTGGCCCCACGACCTGCACCGGATGATGGTCTGCCCAGAGTGTTATGGCCCTGGCCTGTCCATGCCCTGATGAATAAATGCCCTCCGTGCAATGAATAGCCCTTTCCCTGATAGGTGATTATCTATGGAGAAAGCCAATTAAAACAGAGACTATCTTAATAAGAAGGTGTAGGTATGCATTTGACTACAGATGCAAAATGAATCACTTTAATTTCCGAAGGAAACTTCTGATCTGAAGAGCTCGTTTGGCAGCCAGAGAGAAGCGTCCCTCTGGAAGAAGAGCCCTGCACTTCAGGGGACCCTGGGGTAGCGGGGGATGGATGGGAAGAAAGGCTCAGGATGCCAATTAT
>PVKM010026589.1:0-19028 GCA_004027735.1 Carollia perspicillata | reverse complement strand
TACCACTGTCCTTCCCTGCACTGGGCCATGAGTGTCCATGGCTGGCCAGGAGTAAGGTTGCAGGACTCCTGAGAGGACAATTACATTCGGTGACACATTTCTTCCATTTTACGGCCATGTGTAAAAGTTTTGATATCATCGTATAACATGCGTGAAAACATGCCATCTTTATTTTACTACATTAAGAAGTTTGTGATTTTTACCGTAGGGAGGTCACGATCCTTGAGAAATGTGAGTACTGAGTCCTAGCCGGTTTGGAGATGTGGCCTGTTGGCCCACCAATCCATTTCTGTCCAGTCCTGGGGCTGGAAGAGCTTGTTTGGCTCTTACATGTCCAGCTGGTTGCAGCTAGACTGGTGGAGGCCATGCCTCTTTGCTGGAAATCTGAAAGTTGAGATGCAAAACCAGGAGACTCCTGGACATGGTTATCAGGAGCTGGGCTGGGGGCGGGTGGCAGAAGCAGGAGAGGAAAGAAGCAGGAGAAGAGCGGAAGCCATGGGTGGGCAGGCAGGCAGAAGGATGATCCAGGTGAGTCCTGGAGGTAGAGGCCCTTGATCACCTTCAGCAGTACACATGGGGGAGCCTACACCACTGGAAGGACAGGCAAGGGGCACAGCCTTTAGTGAGGGTGGATGAGGATGGCTCAGGGTTCTGGTGAGAGGCCAAGGTCGGAGTCTGAGGCCTAAACCAAAGCCAGGGACATAGAAACCCCCAGGATTCTTTGGGTGGGCATGAGAGAATACAGAGCTCCCAGCCAGGGTGGCTGGTTCAGCAAGGGCAGAATCTGAGTGGATGCACACAGGCAGGAAGGGAATTCAGACATTTACTAGAGGCATAGGCCTTTGGAGTAGCAATTCCTTAACCTAACTAAGTGTCAGAAGGTCCCTAGGATCAGAGTCTCGGGCTGGTGGTTAGGAGATGCATTCTGACTTCATAGGTCTTTAATCAGGATCAGGAACCTGTGTTTTTAAAAACATCCTAAAAGATTCGGATGTACAACTGGATATGAAGTTATGTCCCTCTGGAAATTCTTTATAGTGTAAACAAAATGATGCAATGATTATATTGTAATGTTTAGCACAGTATCTGCAATGCTTATAAGAGATTACCTTCACCTTACCAAATTTCTTTGGTTCATATAAGGATCATAAAAATAAGAGGCAAGATTCTCTCTACTATTCTCATATCATTGGGACAAAATATGTGTATGTATCACTTGAAATAAGCATGAGTGGGATCAACATATAGATACAAAATTGAAACATAATCTCATGTCCCCAGTGCTTAATGGAAATGAATACCCAGCGACTAGATTCTTGGCATGAATAAACAGAAGTATTCACCACCAGTCGAAAGAAGTCACTGTAGCATTTTACAAAGGATGAATGATGCCTCTTCAGAAATGGAGCACAAAGTGTGCCATTTAAAGGAATGCACACACTATTAACCTTTTTATAGTTCAAGTCATTAATGATGTTGAATATGTTCAGATATCAGAGAAGATGGATTTACCCTGAGGCAGCTTGCTGGAGCAAAAAGAGCTCTGATTTCAATTCAAGAAATCTGGGTCTTACCCCTCATTTAGCTACTGACCCAGTGTCCCAGAAGGAAAGAGCGGGGCTTCCTCTGCACAGACAGACACGGGTCCGATGTCTGTAGTCTGATTGTGGTCCTCAGAGAGAAAAAGCATCAATCCATTTACACTCTCCCAATATGAGGTCACAACTGACAAGATCATTTCTGGGTTTGCCATTTATATTCCCTAGATTCTTAAAGGTCATTTAATTATTTTTTAAAATGACAGGCCACTTTTTTTTTTCTAGTTCCTTCATCTATTTTCTTTTTATAGACCATTCTAACTTGTCATCCACCCATTTATTCATTCATTTAACTATTATCAACACATACTATGTGCAAGACAGTGTGGTACTTATGAAAAACCTACTCCCCAACGAATTTAAAGATGAATTCAATATTGGAATATTCAATATTCCAAAAAAGTGGAAGCACTGTTAGAGAATGATTATCATCAGAGTTCAGACTAAGAGAGCTTCTTTTTGGGGTGATTCATGCTTACAGATATTGCATGTGAGTTGCATCCTAAAGTTCTGGTAGGATTTGGAAATAGGAATTTGCTGGGAAACAGCATGTCAGGCAGCACAGAGAGATGAAAGAATTGGCTCATATTTCGAGTACAGTGAATAATTGAGCTTGGTGTACTGGACATACAAAGGAGCGCCCTGGAAAACGAGCCGAAATGGCAAGTTCGCTTAGTAATGGTGAAGAGCGTCTTCGTGAGGCTCACAGGTTTGGCTTTTCAGGAAGCAATTTTCTCCAGATCAAGCCATTTCTGAGCTTGTTACGTAATTTCTTATTTCTGCCTTTAAGGCACCGTTGCCTTTAGCTGTGATCACTGGGAGAGTGCGTGTGTTTCCTCACACCAGGGCTTATTTTCGAGAAGGCGTTTGACTGGGATCCTGGCTTTGAGTGTTGGACTTTGATGTATGAGTCAGTCTTTCCACTTGTCTGTTTTCTCTCAGGCCACACTCTGATCTTTATTAATTCTTAATCTTGAAACATCTTGTGTGTTTCCAGATGGGATGTATGTTAGAAGAAGAGACTGCTGCTTGAAATGACGGAGAAAATGTAGGCCCCGTGCAAATTTAGGTTCTCAGCACTGGCTACCCTTAGGAGTTCAGAGATTCATTATTGCCTTATGAACAACTGGCATACTTACAGATGTGTCGCTGGGAGATGAGATTGTGTGTCACTGAAGAAGCTTTACTTTATAGAACAATCCAGATATAATGCTTAATTATATTCTAAAACCTGCTTTTGACACCGTGAGAAGAAAATTCCAAATCAGTTCTCCCAATATCTGGTGTTTCTATGCTGCTTATCATATTCCTCTGGAACCATTTCGCTTACCTCTTTTAATCTATTAATTTTGCTCCCTAAGTGACATTTAGAATCTTCCATGTATTTACTGTGTTAATTGTTTAGATGCTTTTTAAATGGGCTTGATGTGGAGTGTGGGCAACCTGGAATGTGAGGTTTACGAGTACTCAGATTCACTGTGTTCTTTGCCTAACTGCGTTAGGTGCTTTTTGGGGGCTGCTTCTGGGAAGAATTGGAAGTAGGGAAACTTTATCTTCTGATTCCTTTGCCTTCTCTTTTGTCCCTTCACTCTCTTGCCAGTGGCCCAGGCTTTTCTCACAGGAGCAGCTTCTGCCCGTTCCCTTCGAAACCTTTTTTTTGGGCAGTGCTCTCTTGAACGCCTTCATACCAAGGTTTAATAAACTGATAACTCTCAGTGCTTTTCCTTATCATGCTTTCAATAACTTACATTATACTATCCTAAGCCAAAGAAGTTCTTTTCTAATGGGATGTAGGAGATAGAGAAGAGTTCTGGGCTCCTTAAAATAAATAATGCATCTGTACCCTCTCCCATCCCAACCAAAAAGAGCCATTTTTTAAAAGTTAAGTATTTTGTTAGGTATTACTAAAGCTTCTTGTTAGGTATGACCTTAATTTTAGCGAGTATGCCTGATATTTTATACCTACAAGCTTCCTGCTTCTAGTTTGCATTTAGAATACATTCCGTTCCTCAGGTGTTGGGTGACGTCTGCTTATATCTAATGAAAATTTCTGTACTGCTGTCAAAATTCAGAAAGCGCAGTTATTTTACTGAGGTAGGTCAGGAAAATTGAAATTAGGTTTGTGCTCTTCAAAATCTTACTCTGTTTAGGTGTAAGCAAATTACATGCAAAATAATGTAGAGAATATCAGGTGAATTTATTGTACTTGGATACGACCTTTGGAAAAATAATATTGAAGAGTGCCTGGCTGTATTGCGCAATAGGACTAATGGCATAGCCTGGCAAAATGGTTGGTCATCTGTACACAGAAAACTATACTTTTTAACACAATTTCTCATATGAGAGTTAGATTCCTGCTCTGATAAGTTAGGGGAAAATTCAAGAAAGTTAGCCCCATGCATGTGCTAAAGACAAAGGGACAAGTGACATTATTTCACCTGCCTAGGTGCTAATATTGTTAAATCAAGGAGAAAAGGGAGTAACATTAAAAATGCTGGGTCAGCAATGCTTCATGCAGTGTGAATCTAGATTCCTTCAAATCAGCTTAATTTTATGATAACCTTGCTGTCATTCTCATCATTATTGTATTTGTGGTCATGAAGGCTGCATGTTATTCTGACCTACACATTATGGTATACAGATTATGCTAATTTTTTGCCTAATAAGAAGTTATTTTAGCCCTGGCTGGGTAGTTTAGTTCATTAGAGCATCATCCTCATACACAGAGATTGTGGGTTTGATCCCTGGTCAGGGCACACATACAAGAAGCAACCAATGAATGCATACATACGTGGAACAGCAAATGGATGTTCTTCTCTCCCTCTCCCTCTCCCTCTGTCTTTCTAAAATCAATAAATACAACAAAAAAATGTTACTTTAAGGAGAAAAGCATGCCAGAAGTTGTACTGTGTGACATGATAGGTTTTCCATGAAGACAAAGTAAATCATCGTCAATCTAATATTGTTTGGGAAGTGTTAAAAAAAGCTCTCTTAGTCTCCAAAAAGAAAAAGTCCCTCTCTTTGACTTAAAGCTGTGCTCCATGTCATAGTCATCCTTCACCACACTGTTTCTTTAGGAAGAGTCCACAGCATGTGGCCCACCAGTGGGCTCAGGTTCTGTGCATGCCATGCTGGGGAATTGTAATGAGGTGGGCCTGGTGGTGGAATGTTGGGATCATAAGGCTGGGTATGGATTTTTGAGGACTGGGCATTGCCTGAGTGAATGAACACACAGGTGAGTGAGGCTCTTGTGTAGCTAGAGAAAAGAAGTGAGGAGAAAGGAACTCCAAAGAAAAAGAGAAGACCTAAAATGTGGAGACAGGTAATCAAAATTTCATAAAATCTTTTAATGGACTTGAGGAAGACTAGTTTTACATCTAGTGTTATTCATTTTCTTACTTATTTATTTTCATTAGATATATAATGGGAAAAACCAACACGATGATACTTGGATGGAAAAAATATTACAGTGAAACATCATTTTTGCCTAATTTTTCTAAACATGGTTCCTCTTTCTGCTGAATTTATATTTCTGCATGTTTTTTGCCCCTCAGAATGTCTGGACACACGATGAGAGAGAAATAGGTTTAAATACTGGCATTGCTACTTAGTGATCTTAGGCTTGTAAAATAACTGCACTGACCATCCATTTTCTCATCTGTCAAATAAAGATAATAACCTTGATGAGACCTTTGAGGAGAAATATGATGTCTGTATAGCATCTGGGTGATGCTAGTACAAGGTATCACTATCAATACAGCCACTTCCCTGCTGGCACATTGTGAAAATTATTCCTTTCTGAAAATAAGCCTATTGGTATGATTTTACACAAATAAATGAAATTTCACTTCTCTAGAACTTTAAAAACAGAACTGTTGGGCTGTGTCTCTACTTCCCCTCAAATGGTACAAATGTGTGCATAGTTAACTTAATGTCAAGCAAGTTAGTTGAGATAATCTTAGTCTAATTTTTTTATATCAATAGATTTAAAGAGTCCATGTGTAAAAGCTTGCTGAGGCTCTTTGTACAAACGGACTCACTATGAAACGCACGTTAGGACCTGCTTTTCTCTGGCACTGTGGACAGAGAACCCTGCTCACTTTGGCAAGACTTACTATCCAGAAACCTGACCGATAGAAATGAAAACATTTTTAGTAACACTAACATAATTAATAACACTAATAATTTGTTATGTGTCATAAATTCCTTTGCATATGTTATGGTTAACTCAACCTTTTCAGTAAGCTTGTTTTTTCTTATTATTTTATGTACTCTAGTATGAATCTTGGTAAATTTGGTTCTCATTTTTTCCAATTATTACAATATCTTAGATTGCTGCTTCTGTTCTTATTGTGCATGCTTCCTCTCCTTAGGCCCAACCAATCTGTAGAGTCTCAAATCCAAAATTTCCCAATGGAAGTGGGAAGTATAGTTAAGGAAACAAAAGGTTGTAGGTCATTGATTTGGGCATAGCAGGCAAAAGACTAGAAAGTGATATTTGGGCTTAGTGTGTTCCATTTATCCTACTCTGAGGAGAAATACTTTGAGGAGAAATCCATTTATAAAGAAGATATGGATTTACCTTACTTTAACTTTAAGACTTTGGCATTCATCCAAGATGGTCATCTTTGTAGGAGGGAGTCCATGCTGGGGAAGGAGAAACGTGGGTCCTCTTCTTTCCCAGCCCCTCGTCTGATGGCTTTGTTGAGAAACTGGCTTTGAGACTACAGGTAGATTTTCCTTGTTAGCACGCAGCTAACAGTCAAGATTTCAACGTATCAGAATGTACTTGATAAACATTGCAGAATTGGATTATTGCTTTCCAGCACACTGTCTCAAGATGTTCTTGGCTGCTGAAACGTCACATCTTAAAACTGACATCAGTTAACGTTTTAAGGTATTTTTTTTTCATGGCTTCTTTTGTAACCTCTTCTAATAATTTCTGTAATTAGCACATTACCTAATTCATAATGGTCACTTGCTCCAAAAGTGTTCGGTAAGTGAATGTACATATGTTCATATATCACTGGAATTTTAAAGAACTTATTATGTTCCTCATTATGTGATACAGGAAGGGAGTCCAAGGTTGACCTACCTGATATAGAGGGATAGATAACCCACAGGTTTCAGAGTCAGGGGCACCCAGATTTGATTCTCTCCTATCACAAACTAGTTGGAAAAATAAAGAAGCTTCTCTGAATCTTAATTTTTCCCAAGTGGGTAAATTTTCTTATTTCAACTTCCTTACTTAAACTTTACGCACTAAAGTGGGTAAATAAGTTTTTTTGTATAGATGAAGTAAAAGAACAACAGAAACAACAGCAACAACATCTACAACAGCAGCACTGTCTCAGTCTACTTCCTGGCAGGAAACACACAACACTCAAATGGGAGACTGAGGGGAGAGACTATTATAAAGGTATGGGCGAGGCTAGGGGGCATCTGCAAGGTATCAGGGAGTGTCCGGGCTGGCAACAGTGGGGCCATTGCTGTGACTAAGCCTGCATGGGAAAGGGGGTGAAGAGTTCACAGAGCCCAGAAATAGTGCTGTGCTTGTGGGGGAGAGCCATCTGCAGCTGTGGCATTTGGAAGAGGGACGAGACTGGGGAATAAATATCCCGCCTTCTCTTTGTCCCCACATGCTTGCTAGGGCATCTGAGTCACTCAGAAGAAACGCACTAATGCAGTTCATACAGGTCAGCCTCTGGGAACAGAGCAGGGTGGAATAGAGAGGCAAGTTTCTCTCTCAGTGTTTGTGCTCCATGGATATACCATGGGCACAGTGCTTGCTATCTAACACACAGGTAACCATATAATTTACTGTCTAAATTACAACGTTTTTGATAATGAAAGGGGACACCACTATTAGTAATTACACTTGGACAACAGACTTAGAATAGGAATTGTGCCAGACAGATCGGGACTACTGTCACCTCACAATTGGAGCATAATAAGTACAGGTAAATGTGAGTTTCCTTCCCTTCCTTTATCATGTTTCTCAGATTTTTTTTTGTCTTATAGTAATGTGGCTATTTTGAGAAAGAAGATTGAATTATTTTAATAAAGCAATCTAGACTCATCCCCCTGTGGCAGGCTTTCCAAGTTGGTAATTGTTACTGAGTCCCTTGCTAAAGTCTGTCAGAAGAATGTGAAGGATTTAGGTTATTCTTTCAACTTAAGACCTGATTATCTTGTTCAGTAGGCTCTCTCTGCTTAGAAGCCTTGTTTGAACACAGAAGAAGTAGAAGCAACAAAGAGTCTATAGCTGAATAAAAGGATGTACTTACTATGCACAGGGGACTTTGGGCAGCTATTTATTCTTCTGCGGCCTGTCTTATTTTTATCTTAGAACCAATTACTGCACACTTTGGTTGCTTTGATTTGGAAGACACCTGTGATTAATAATTTTAGTCTGTGTAAATACTGGCAATTGACCAGGAGTGCTTTTTTTATGTCATTACATACATATAATACAGAATAAGAAAAAGGAGAATACTAATGAATGCAGGGAATTAGAAGATAACAAACATTTCAAATATACTGATAGGTTCATATAAGTTCAAAGACAAAAGTAGTTTTTAGCTAAGAAGCATCTATCTGATCAAGTGTGACAGAGTGGATTTGGAACACAGGAAGTTCTAATTGTGAAAATTGTTTGTGGTTTTACCTCCTACATATGTATTGGCTGGAATTTTGGACAACATACTTGGAAAATAAATAACTTTGGTTATTTCTGTGTATTAATATTTTAGGCTTTATATGTATGTTTTTGCTGCCTTGTTTATGACAGCTCTGCAAATGTAGTGACTTCATGCTTTCCTGAGAGTTTTACTGAGATCACAGGCAATGTGAACTTGAACCCACCCCCAGCACTCTTGCTTGTAAGTAATTGACTTTCTGGAAGGTATTACCTTTGCCCAGCTTGGATGAGTGTCTGTGCTCATAGGCTGTTGCATTGCTCCTCCACAATCCATCCAGATTTGAACAAGGTCTCCTCAAGGAGTGACTTACTTCTTTCCTCCAGAGACTTCTTTTTAGTTAAGTACTGGGAAAATCACTTGACTGTGACCCTAATTGGTTACGGTGACATATGGCCTACTCAGCCCTGGTGTTTTTTCAACCTTATTGGAAGACAGAGTATTTTCTTTAAGGAAATGCCTGATACCTTTCCACTGAGTGTTATTTTTAAAATTAAACATTTTATTGGTAAGCAAGCATTCGATATGGATATTCAACCTATTCTGCGCTTTCAATGAAATCTTAGCTCTCTAGAGTTAAGGTGTTCTAACCATATATTATATTAAATTGTTCAACTGGGGTGGATGCAACAATGTTCTAGAGGTAGGATTTTGTGTCCTTTAATTGATATGCTATCAGAAAGCCTCCTAAACCAATATTAGTCACAGCCCCAATTAAGAATCAAGTCTTCCTGAAAGTGCAAATTATAGGCATCGCTAATTTTAAAAATAAGTCCATGCAAGAGTTTACAGTTACAGTCAGTTATTTCTGGAACTTTTGAAGTCACTCCAACAAGCAACAATTAAGCAATTTGCATATTTTGACACTGATAAACATACTTTTAAAAGGTCATAAGTAATTACAATAAAATATTTTTACACCAAAATAAGGTTTTAAGTTAGAAAGCAGAAACTGAAAATTTTTATTCCCTACAATTGTCATACAAAGGTAAAACAAGTATTCATAAATACATTGGCTGACTTATTTGTTAATTTGTTGACCAAATGCTTTCTGAGTCTTGTTGTGCACCAGATGTTCATCTAGACATAGGGGCCATGATGGTGAGTAAGATGTGCACATTCCTTATTCTGATGGAGCTTACATTTCATGTGGGGAGAATGGCAATAAACAATCACAAAACAAGTAAATTTAAAAAAACATAAGAGAGTATTAAGTGCTGTGTGGACATTAGTATGTAAGGGCCCGATGGAGTGGAGGCCCTGTAGGTTAAAAAATGACTTCAGAGAAGGTGACTTTTAATGATCGGTCTAGTGACAAGGGGTATCAGCAAAGCCATCACCTGGGGAGACATTCCTCCAGTCAGTAGGAATAGTGGGCACAACAGCCGTGGGGTGGGGATCAGCTGGGCACATTCCAGGCACTGAAAGAAGGTCAGGGAGACTTGAGTAGGCAACGAGGAGAGTGCCATGAGAGGCAGAAAGGGCCTGCAACATCTCATTGTGGCTTGTAAGGCGGTAAAAACAGTTCAGATTTTATTCAAAGTGCTATGGGATGTAAAGAAAGGGTATTACATAAAAGAGTGACATGATCCGATGAGCTTATTTAAAAGATACTCTGGATGGTAGTTGGAGAATTAACCATACGGAAGCAAGAGTGTAAGTCTGGAGACCACTGAAAAGTTATGGCACCACCAATGAGAGATAGTGGTGACTTGCATTAAGGTGCTAGTAACAAGGATGGAGGTGACTTGCACTAAGGTGCTAGTAGCAAGACAGAACGAGGAAGTCTTGCAAATAGTTGATTTCAGCTATGGCTGGGTAACTCAGACAGAGTGTCATCCCGATACACCAAGATTGTGGGTTCAATCCCCAGTCAGGGCGCACGCAAGAATCAACCAATCAATGCATAAATAAGTGGAACAGCCTATCAATGTCTCTGTCTCTGTCTCTCTCTCTCTCTGTCTCTCTCTCTCAAATCAATAAAATAAAAAACTTTGATTTTAAAATAAAGTCTATGTAAATATAAAATCAATACTGGCATCAGAGGATTGTTTGTTTCTTATTAACAGAACAAGGTTTCTTGAGTAAGAACTCAAGAAGGATTTATATATGCCCTTGCTATACTAACTCTTCCTTCATTAGTTTTCTTGGCCTCTTGTCTAAAATAGTGCTGCTGAAACTTTATACAATGCTGTGAGAATATTCCCCATAGTCAGCCCTCAATCTGCTCCTACTGACGGAGAGCTTCGTATTAGCCTAACTGTCTACATCATTTGTGTACATGATGTAGTGTATAGGTTTTCACACTGCATAGAAAAGGGTTATGATAAATTCCCAAGTCAAGAGAAGGGAAAGTGGGATAGAAAGAGATGCTATAGATAAGTTGATTTGGAGGATGAAATGACCCATGCTGGATGAATTTGATAAGAAAGAAGGGGATTCAAACAAACCACTTTTAGACAAAACACAGCCCATTAAGTGATGTGAAGGATAAATTATGGAAGTCCCTTACTAGTGAGCAAAGGGTTTGGATGAGCCCAGGTCTGACATTTGATTAAATGTTTAGAAGGAGCCCTAAGAAAAGGAGAAAAAAAGGCCAGTAAGAGGTCAAGAAGAGAAAAGTTAAACATGGGAACTGAGCTTAAGTACAGTCAACGTAAGAAGAAGAGAAGAGTTTCACTCCCCAATGCCCTCAAAAAACCCCAAACCAAACCAACCAAACAAACAAAACCTCAGCGTCTGAACAAGGCCAAATCAATATTTTGGTAGAAAGAACAGACTTTAGAGTTTGAACGCATACTTCATATTGCATGTGAACCCTTTAACAGCACCCAGTCTCTTGTCTCAGTTTCCTCATTTATAAAGTGGGGATACCATGCCTAAAGCATAGTGACCTTGGAAAAAATTTAATGACCTGGAACAGTGTTTGAATGACCTGGCACATGTTCCATCTTTTTTTTAAATTTTATTTTTCAATTGCAGTTTGAATTTAACATTATTTGTATTAGTTTCAGGTGAACAGCACAGTGGTTAGATGGCCATATACTTTATAAATCATTCCCTCTGACATTTCAAGAATCCACCTGGCACCATAAATAGTTATTACAATATTGTTGACTTTATTCTGCATGCTGTACTTTATGCCTTTTTATCTAAGTGTTGTTGGCAAGAGATTTAACCTTTTAAAACTTTGGTTTCCTTATCTGTAAAGTGGGACTAATATTTATGTCACAGATTGTTGTCACTACTATACATATCATTGGAGTTTTACTGTTTAAAAGCTTCACCCAAAGCAGACAATAAATGTTTTTTTTTCTATTTTGTTTTCTTCAACTCTTATATCTTCTCCTTCATCATAGAAAATCTCCTTCCCCCACAATGGTCAAGTTTTAGTCTTTAAGTTTATATAAATGTATATGCTTGTTTTAAACTGTTTTAAGATAACGGCATGGATTCTTCCTTTGTGTTTGGCATTATTATTAATAGTTTCCTTTTTTTGCTCTCAAATGTCCTGGTTTGAACAACAAATTATGTGGTCACTTTACTTATGATTCTTATTATCATTAGTCCTTCAATATGTAATTGGTAATACAATTGCTCAAATATATTTTCCAAACATATCTTTGGAAAATTCAGTGCTCTCTGAAAGAAAGTTCAAGTCCAGAAAATGACTTCCTGAAAAACACAGTATCTTGTTTACCAAATATGCAATAAGTCCACCAGGAAACCCCGATATACGGGGATACCCATTATGACCTTTCACTTCTGGAACATTCTGGGGCCAACCAGATGTACTCTTGTGGGTAGTATTCTCAAACTGCATGCCACAAAAGTGCTTATGGTGTGAGAAAACATTCATGGCTTCACTCTCTTCCAAGCGCAAGTGAAGGGTTGTCCCTGTGACTCAGGCGTCTCGTTATGTGCACCTGGGGGGAAGGTGGAATCATACTTTGCCACCCAAGTCATGTGCGCTTGTCAAAGAACCTCTGGTTCTTTTGAGAAATTAGCTTTCAATGTCCCAGCAGACAAAAGTGCTGGGGAACTGCTGGAATGACATTTTTCTAGGATGGTGATTTCACTCCTTGACCTGTCCATATGGTAGAGAAAAAAGCTCTTTGAAATTTCAGTTTGGATCTACTCCTAACACCTTGTCAGATTGGTGAAACTGTGGAACTGTGAATTCTGAATATTTCATTTCTGCTTAACCAGTTATAATAACACACCTATTTTCTTCATAGGGTGATATTTGATTCAATTGATTATTACATGTTCTAGCAGGAAAGCAAAGGCATTCATAAAGTCATAGTTAACAAATGTCAGTCACTTTTAACATTTGTCTCACTCCCCTCCCTGTAGGGGTGGCCAACCCATTGCCCACCACAAAATACCTAGGAATTCACACAAAGCAGTCTTGCAAAATAGCTCCTGCCTTCATGTAGCTTGCTAACTCTTAGAGGCACGCACATAAAAAAAGTTGAAGAAAATAAGAATATGGCATAAAATCCTAGGCTAAATTAAGTTAAAAAAGAAAACTTTAGAACAGGATTTGGGGTTATATTGATTAATCAGTCCATTTAGCAGAGAAAATTTCTGAATACCTTATTACTTTAAAACCAAATATTAGATGGTTCAGACTTTTAAAAGCATAGGACATAATTTGAGATGTCTGGCAGAACTAGGGTATCGAGTTTTATTAAAACACTTCTTTTAGAAAAAACATGAAATATTCATTGTTAATATTAAACCAAACTTCCTTTTATATTAAACCTGAAATTAGAATAAGGTACTTTTAATTTTTGTAATGGTGGGTGCATTACCCTGTGACAATAACAGCTGCAATTTAAGAGCTTGGTGGGTGCTGGGTCTGTGGTGTATACTGTCTCATGTAATGCTCCCAAATCTTTTTAAGAGTTAGGTATTATTATCTCCACATTGCAGAGGATGAAACTGAGCTTAATATAATACTTTGGTCAAAGTCCCGTAGAGAATTATTAATGGAGACAGTTTTCAATGTCAGGACTTATCGTTACTCACTTCTTTACAGAATGCAGTTTGTTTACCAGAGTTATTATTATTACTATATTTTCATCAATTTAATGGAAGTCAATTTCCTGCTGACTTACATGTTTGTTGAACACCTTTTTACCCCTTACCAGGTTGTCATCATCAGACTTCCCTGCATTGCTATTTCTATGACCCTTACCTCTGAGTTTCCTGAGACATAGGCAGTGATAAGACTGCATACAAAGCCCAGAATTGGGAATTAGTGTGATGAGTTTTAGGACCAGCAGGAGAGCCTATGTGTGTGGAGCATGAAGCAAGGAGCACACTGGTAGAAAGGAGGCCACAGAGGTTGGCTACGGGCAGTATTGTTCAGGGCCTGAGGACATGCAAAAGAGTTTGGACTGTTTTCTAAGTGTGACAGGAAATCATTCCTGGGCGCAGTCCAAGTAACAGTCTGATTAACATTTTTTAAAGGATCACTTTGGCTGTCATGCAAAGAATTGCTGCAGAGAGAGTGGGGAAGGGAGCATGAGTCGAAGAGCTGGGAAAAGACTATAAGCGGCAGGGATGGGAGACATCTTACAGTGTGTGGGTGAGTTCTACACAGTCACACATTTCCCCACTCACATTCCACGTGATTCTTGAACACCCAGTTGGAGAGTTGGAGAGGTGGAAACCTATTTACAGTTATATATTATGCATAATAAACCTATTTACAGTTATATATTATACATAATATATAATTTTTGCACATGGTTTTAGTTTACACTGAGTTTTCTAGGAATGCAAATTTTGTGCATATTGAAGAAAATACTGCACTTGTCTCATTGACAACTATGCAAATAGCTGTTCACCAGTTTGGAAAATCAAGTCATTGATGGCAATGTTGCCTGTAGTATTTACCATTATTTTTTGGACTATAAGATGCACTTTTTTAACCATATTTTTTTGCTTCAAATTTTTTCTCCTCTAAAACCTAGGTGTGTCTTATGGTCTGAAAAATAGACATACCTAAGTTTTAGAGGAGGAAAATAGGGAAAAATTTTTGAAGCAAAAAATGTGGTAGAAACATGCAACTTATAGTCCAAAAAATATGGTAGGTGGCCAGTACCTCACATCCACATCTATCTGCATTCATCGGTGTCATCTTATCAATGGCTCTATGTATAGGTACAAGTGCCTGATACCAGCATGTCTTGTAGAATAGTGTCAATACATTTACAGGTTGAAGTACATCTTATGGGACTGTATACTGATATTTTGAAAAAATATGTAACTTACAGTACTGATTACTTTTTATTTTAGAGTGTGAAATAAACAATAAACTATTGTGAGTGATAAACTATTGTCTTATCAAGAGAGCCCATGGCTTTGATAAACTGAGAGCCACAGATCTAGGTAATGATAGATAACCTGGAAAGCTTAGGTTTCTGGTGATGACTAATGTTCAGCTAGATAGAATTAGACCCAATAGGCCCTTAAATTAATGTAGTTTTCCCAAGAACACATAGCTAATTATCCACAGAGGCTGGTTTTGAATCTAGCTCAGAATGTCTCCATAGCCCATATTAATTGCATCATACCCATCAGTGTAAGAATTTATTTTCAGAAGTTTATTCATTATGGTAGAAAGTCCTGCTAAAGTTCTTGGCCTGAGGAACGTATTTTAAAGCTTTGTCTCTACTGGTAATAAAAGAAAGTCGTTAATTCAGCCAATTTAGTGATTAAATTAATTGAACTTGGAGGGTAAGGACAGATATAATAATTATTTGTTCCATTATCTGAAGGACAAATTCAGATTGTGGCTTTTATTCACTTCTTGTTGTTGGGATGTCTTGTAAAAAAAAAGGCTAGATTTTATCATGGTTTCTAATTTAAACTTGAAAATATGTTTCTATTTGTATTTAATTATTTTCCTCTTATTACAAGTTTCTCTCTTATTTGTTAGGTAAATGTTTCATGACTATTACCAATAAAAACACATATAGATTCTTACTTCAAGATTTTTAAAAAAATTTTTAAAGATTTTATTTATTTATCTTTAGAGGGGAAGGGAAGGAGAGAGGGAGAGAAATATCAATGTATGGTTGCTTCTCCTGCACCCCCTGCTGGGAACTGGCCTGAAACCCAGGCACGTGCCCTGACTGAGAATCAAACCTCAATCCTTTGATTCGCAGGCCTGAGCTCAATCCACTGAGCTACACCAGCCAGGGCACTTTAAGATTTTTAAAATAAATACTTATTTGGTGGAAAAGCTGTTCAGTTTTTATCTCTAGTATTTCCTTTGTAGAAATTCACCTACTGAAATTTTCTTCTTAGTGTCAATCTGTTATCTTATGAAGTACCACTGATATTACTGTTCTGATAGAGGAATACTGGGGATTTAACTTGGCAGTAACTCTCATGTAAAAAAGTAATTTTAAACCAATATGACAGTTTTGTGACCTATAGTTCTAGGGACTATCACCAAAGCACTTTAATTTTAATGTTGTAAGAATTTGCAACATGTAAGAAAAATATAAATAGTTGTATGGGAACATACCAACAATGCTTTGTTACTGTTTCGAGGATTTTTTGATAGGGTTTTGACAGTGAGGAGAATAGAAGTTACAATACTAAATCTGTTTTCTTCTGTTTGGCCCACTTTACGTTGGAAATTGACATGGTATTAAAAGATTGATTTTTAACATTCCCCTTTTATTGTGAGGCAATGAATGGCTTGGATTCACAACATCATAAGATATTTCTTAATCTTCATGTTGCACCTTGCTTTTCACGGTGATTTGTGTCTGGCTTTGTCTTATGGATAGAAAAGGAAGAGCCACTTACTGTGTTGAAGATATAAAAGAAATTAATTACACTACCTGTGGTTACTATCTGCACAGAATCAAATTACTTGGTTTAGGAAATACTTCATCTGTTAAAAATCCAGTGTGGACTGGAAATATGATGCCTCAACCCAATGAATGGGGAAAGCTCAAGATAAATGTACTTCTCACTGCTCTGCCCGGGAAAGGCAGGGCAGACCTGTCCGAAGCCCCCCTGTGAGGCACTGGAGGCTCTGCGGTCCTTTCTTTACCAGATTGAATTGTAAATATTCCTCTTTTGGGCCGTTTATGAGTGGTTCGGATGTTACTCAACAAGCATAATGTTGTGGAGTGGTGGTTCTTATTGCCTAAGAAGGAGGTTTCTATGACTTCTGCTTATCTTCTCCATCAGTGTTTGACAGGTAACAAATGAAATTCCTTTTCTACAATTAAATCCAGCTTCATTTCTGTCTTTCACCCATAAAGGATGAGTCATGGTTTGTTTCTTGGACAGTTCCTGTACTCCGTCATCTTTCGTTACTTTTATAAGCTCTGTCATAAATGCTTTAGCTCTTTGGCCTTGGCTTCTCACTGCCTATTGTAGAGGTAAGTGTCTGGGTTAGAGAACATAAAATCCTCAAATGTTGCTTTACCTGCAATTAAAAAGTACTTTTAAAGCAGCCTTAGGCTATTATATGGTCTCTTATTTTCTATTGCATTTACCTTCTCACAGCTTTGGTCCTTCATGGCTGTGAAGAACGGTGTCTCTAGAGCATTTGGGACAGCTCCCTTTCCTGAGGTCCAGACCTGAATGCCTGCCTTCCAGACATCCTCACCTGGATGCCCCACAGCACCTTACACTTAACCTGAATGCTGTTTCTTCTCATGTATTTTTCTGTTGTAGAAATTTGCAATTGATTGTCTTTGGGACAAAACTAGCCCACTGCCTATCTTTGCATGGAATTTCAGAAAGGTGAGAATGGTCTTTATACCTTTAAAAGAAAATGAGAAGACTATTTCATGACATGTGAAAATTAGGTGAAATTCAGATTTCGGTGTCCATAGACAATGTTTTCTTGGAACACAGCCACACTTACTTGTTCACATATTACCCATGGCTGCTTTTGTCTACCATAGCAGAACTGTGTAGTTGTGATGAAGACTGTGTGGCTCTCAAAGGCTTAAAAAATACCCTAAGATCTGGACCTTCACAGAAAAGTTTACTGACTCCTCTATTTGAGAGAAAGATTTCACCAATCTCTCAACCCTTGGTCTCCCAATGTCAAAGCCTCTGAATCATCTTCCAACCTTTCCTCTTATTCAGAGGCATCTTCTATTGACATATATGAGGAGTATCTCCAGACCACGATCCTCTTCTTTACTCTCACCTCCATGACTTTTAGCACATCGTTCCTCCTGTCTGTTGTTTGGACCACTTCCATAGTTCTCCTTAACCCCAGATTCTCTCTGATAAAATTCAAAGTCTATACTAGTATCCACGGTGTAGTGTGAAAAATTAACAGATTATTTTACTATGCTATTAAAGATGTCACTGGGACTCTGCTTCCCACAGAAGCAAGTCCAAACTCCCCAGCATGGTAGCAAATTCTTCCATTCATTGGCCCTCCTGCCCCTCCAGGGTCATCTCTTTTGGCAGCCCGTAAGTTCCACTCCCACCCTTGCATGCTAAATCCCCGCAGCACAGTGCTTCGCATTGTCCCCCTCAGACGTTGCTGTCTTTCATGACTCTCTGCCTGTGCAGTGCAGCTGCCTCTTTCTTTACTGCCCTTTTACTACTTTCTAAATTGCAAACTCGATTTAACTTTTTGAGATTCAGCTTAAATGCCACATTCGAGAATCCTTTCCCAGAGCCTTCAGGTAAAGTTAATTGTTCTCCCAGTGCACCTCAGCACTTCCTTGGGTTGTCTTCATCCGTGCGGGTATTGGAGCTGTTCCTCATTTTCGTCTCCTCAGAGCCTTGCGTTTCCTGCAAAGATGGTGAATCTTTGTTGGCTGAATGAATGACTGCTCATATACTGTTAGAGAGATGCTTCCGTGTAACTCAGCAGAGCTAAAATTCTAAAATAGTAATCATCAAGTCTGTTAATTATGTCTGGTTTGAAATGAAATTCTGAATCATGTGGGTAAATACTCAGAAGTCTCTGACAGGCATTTCGAAGTGTTATAGTCTTCATTATTTAATTTTGTGGTTTCCTAACTTGCAAAGTTATTGAATCAAATGCTCCGATTAATCTGTTAGCTGTTTCCTTCCCAAATAATTATTCATGACCTCAGCGTAAACAACAGAAAAGAGCCCTTTGTATTCCAAATTTTGTTACTTGTTTTATGCTGGCCTACTGTTTATTCATATAATTTCTGTAGGTAATCATCAAATTTTAAAATTCAGCTTTCAAGAGGAACCAGCTATGTATAAATGGTTTGTGTCTATGTTTCCGTTATTCCAACTGGCTATTCATGTGGAGAATTAGCTAAGCTCCTGTTATTCTATTATTCTTCCAGGTACTGCCCTCAGATTTGCATTACTGCTTGTTAGAATCTCTGTAGAGGCGAGTGACGTGGAGCTTGCTGAGCTATTTTGTATGTGCCCTCTGTAAAGCCTGGTTAGATGGGAAAGAATATAAAACTGTCTAAAAGAAGATTTTAAGATTTTTTTATGCGTTTCATTCATCTATTATTTTCCTGGCTCCATTTAGTATGGATAATAATAGTGAGGCAAGCTTACGATTATGTAGTACTCTATACTTATTCCAAGTGCGTTCACCTACATTACACCTCCTGTGAGGAAGGCAAGGGTGGTATTGTTATAGTGATTTTTAAAAGTGAAACATGCTCAGGAAGGTAAAATTATGTGATAAAGTTCTTACAGCTCATTAGAGATTTGGCTGAGACTAAAGCCTAGT
>PVKM010026588.1:0-19252 GCA_004027735.1 Carollia perspicillata | reverse complement strand
GCCTGCCACCAATAGGAATCGTGGCTCTCAATGCCAGAGTTTGGTAAAAAGGAAGGTAACTATGTAATTAAAAGTTACACCGGCTTAGAATAATGGCAGAATTCTGCTATTAAATCTCACTCGATTTAGAAATGAAGAAACGCATACACACACAGTGCTGCCTCCCCTTGCCAAAGCAGGCCAGTCAGGGGTACCACATCTCAGAAAAAGAAAATAGAAGTCGACCCCTGTTCTTAGTTCAGAACTGTGTGGCACTTCCTCACGGTGGGCCGGGAAACCCTGCATCCTTTCAGATGGCGTGGCCAAGAGAGAGAGCTCCACATGGCTGCTACGTCCTGCTTTCCTGCTTTTTAAGCCACATGGTCAAGAGAGCCCCCTCTTCACTCCCAAACCGTGTGATTAAGACCCCGCACGGCTGCTGCTCCTGGGTTTAGATCCGGGTGCAGATCTTCCTCTGCAGCCATTTCCAACTCCTCCCACACTGGGTTACACCTGCCAGTAGTCTGGTTTCTTCTGCCTTTCCTGACTGCCATTGTTAGCCCAAGCAAACATGGCCCTGCAACACAAAAGCCTCCTCCAGGTCTCCAAGCCGCTGTTGCTTGTCACAAGGCAGAGTCATGCCCATCTCCCTGTCTCCGAGCCAGGCACGGAGTTTTAACATTACTAAACTCTGGCCAAGTTCTTCATACATGCAAAGTAGCTCTCCATGGCCCTGCTCCACTTCCCTCATTGCCCAACTGCTAGATGTAGGGGTTTTCTCCATTTGGAGGGACCTTCCTTCAGCTCAGCACGCTGTTACATATCTGTAACTTACAAATCAACAAATACTGATGTCTTTAGCTATTTTTGATTGAAAACTTTTTGCTGATGGGGTGCATCTTTCCAAAATGCTTAGAAACCTCTGCTTAGATTGTCATTAAAATTAGAGTTGCAACTGACACTTAGCAAGTATGTGAACTGAGACTAGTTGTGCCAGCCAATTTACAACCAACTTATTTCACAAAAACACAAACAAGAAAATGTCTAGACTTATGACTACTTCAAAATTATGGGTAAGGCCACTGCTTGCTTCCTTTCAGATAAGATATTTCTATGTAAACACTTATGAGATATGATGGGCAGGGGCAATAACCAAGGGATAACTGCTCCTGGAGAAAAGACAAATACACAAAACATTATTTGCACTGTGGGGTAAAAATGTTCCCTATCTTTGCTGTTCGTTGAAAGGAGATCTATGAGTTTCCCGATAGAGCTCTGGAATGGGATGGGTCACAATCCTTAGTCTTTGAAACATGTCATGATATAACACCAAAAGCACAGGCAACAAAAGCATAAATAAACAAGAGGGACTACATTAAACTAAAAACTTTCAGCACAGCATAGAAAACTATCAACAGAATGAAAAGGCAGACTACAGAATGGGAGAGAATATTTGCAAATTATATACGTCATTAGATGTTAGTGTCCAAGTTATACAAACGGGCAAAGGAATCTGAATAGACTTTTTTTTCCAAAGAAGGCACAAATGGCCAACAAGGTACATGAAAAAGTGCTCAATATCACTAGTGATTAGGGAAGTGTGAATCAAACCCCCAGTAAAATAAAATTCATACCTATTAGAATGGCTAGTATTGAAAAGATAAAGAATAAGAGTGGACAAAGATGTGGAGAAAAGGGAACCCTCTGTTAATGGGAATACAAACTGGCACAGCCATTATGAGAAACAGTATGGAAGTTCCTCAAAAAATGTAGAATACAATTACCATGCAAACCAGATATCCCACTTCTGATTGTTATCCAAAGGAATTAAAATCACTATCTGGAAGACATAGTTATACTCCCATGTTCATTGTAGCATTATTCACAATAGTCAAGACATGGAAACAAACTAAGTATTCACTGACAGATGAGTGGATAAAGAAAAGGTGTTATGTATATACAATGGAGTATAACTTCGACCATAAAAAAGAAGGAAATTCTGCATATATGACAACATGGGTGGACCTTAGCATAATGCTAAGTGAAATAAGCCTGACACAGAAAGACAGATACTGTATAATCTCACTAGTATGTCTAAAATAATCAAACTCATAGCAGGAGACAGTAGAGCGGTGGATCTGGGGATCTAATTCATAGTAGCATGGTGACTATAGTAATCAATACTGCACTATAGACTTGAAATTTGCTAAAAGGGTAGATCTTAAGTGTTCTCAAAACACAAAATGACAATTACGTGAGGTGATGGGTGTGTTAATTAGCTTGAGGTGGTAATCACTTCACAATGTAGACATATGTCAAATCACCACATTGTACATCTTAAATATATACTATGTTATTTTATATTTATTGAAGTATATAAACTATACTTCAATAAAGCTAAAAATACGATAAAATGTGTCACATATTTCTGAGACAAATGGTGAGCAGTAGCTTGGTATGCACCATGAAAAGTCATGTCCATTTTTAATTTGTATCAAGGTACATATGTTTACTAAACTGCAGACAAGTATTGATAGATTTGAATATATATTAATAAATGGATGAACTACGTATTGGGGGAAGAAACAAGATACTTTGTTGTCAGTCCTCTAAACAGTACAGGATGTCTCATACAGACAGTTACGTTGGTTTTATTAATTTGAAGATCTATAAACAAACTGGGTAGATTGTTATTTTATCAGCTCTCTATTCAGTTACTCCAATGTCCATTTTTAAATGTGACATCAACCTTTCTATCTATATTTTACTAACTGCAATATTATAATAGAATTACTTGCTTTTAATTTGTAATCAATTAGTGGAAGTATAACAGAGAGATCCTTAATAAGTACTCACAGCCTAGATAATAGCTTCTTTAGTCTTATTTGTGTGCTGAGGTGGGTAAGATATTATTGCAAGTTCTGTTATTACTGCATACCAGCCAGAGATTGATGACTCAGTGATCAGGTGGTCATAGCATGCTACGGAGTTTAGAGAATAGTGGGTTTTGGGCAGTGTATTTCACAATTTCAGAATATTCAAGAAAAAACCTTGCCAAGCATTAGAGATGACTAATTATCTGAGTATATATAGTACATCACAACTTAAAGTTTTGGAGTGAGTCAAATTTCCTCTGTGGTTTTACACAATGGCCTCATCTCACTATCTTTGATATTTAAACTTACATCTTGAAGATTTCCTCATAGGAACGTAAAATTAGGGTGGTACTATATTCTGTACAGTAAAGGTGGACCTGAATGAGCTGTGGAGAGGATGGTATAGACCATAATATATCTCAGCAAAGATGAGCAAGTGGTTATGCCCACTAATAGAACATTAATAGCAAAAGCTGTCAAAAACAGATCAAATCTATATTTAAAGAAAATCTAAGTTGATTATTAAATAAAAAGTTTTTTCACATTACTTATGATTGAGTATTTAAAATGACTGAGTTTAAATAAACACTACTAATGACAATAAATATGTCCATAAAGTCATGCCTGTGCAATAGGACATTCCCATGGGTATTTTGTGCATGTTACTTTTACATTTTTATACTAATTATACAGTTGTATGGGAATAACAAAATAAAAGTTTGTATTTTTGTATTTCTGTTGTGTTGAAATTAGGATATAAAATAGAGTAAATGCACATCCTCCTGGAAACTTTGAGCACGATAACTGACCTTTTCTTTCTCCACAATAGATAAGCACTTGACCTTCCCCAGGGATACTTTTCTGCCCATTTTAAGTCTCTTTCCACTGCCAGTGAGAACACCGGATGTGTTCTGCAAATGCAGACTGGGGGTGGCGGGGAACTCAGCCTTTGTCTCAACTCCATCTCCAAAAACCGTGAACTTTGCTTTCTTCCTCTTGACTCACACCCTTCCTTTGTTCTCTCAGATTCTTCAGAGAGTATGACTTTGGAGTTCTAACAGCCTTTATTGTTGGAATTCCTCTTGTGGCCTTCTGTGGATGACTTGCCTTGCAGATTATTGCTCCAGGGAATACTCCATTCACTGCACACTGTTGATGGGACTGGATGACATATGACATGGTCATGCCTAGTATGTTAGTTTTCTGGGCCAGCCAAAATGGAAAACCACAAACAGGGTATCATGAACAACAGAAATTTATTGTCTCACATTTCTGGACGCCGAAAGTCTGAGATCAGAGTGTCAGCAGGGTTGATTCCCTCTGAAGTTCTGAGGGAGAATTGATTCCAGCCCTGTCTCCTGCTCTTCTTTGTGGTGACCTGGCAATCTTTGGTATTTCTGGGCCTGTGGTTGCATCAGCCCCGTCTCTGGCATTATCTCCACAGACCTCTTCCTCTGTGTAAGTCCTCGTCTTAATCTCCCCTTCCTAGAACATCAGCAGTCACATTGCTTGAGGGCCCACTCTAATGACCCCGTTTGAACTTAATCCTCACTGTAAAGAAAAGACCCTATCTCCATACAGGTCACATTCTCAGGTAGTAGGATTAGGGCTACCAAATATGAATTTGTTTTCATTATACCTAATAAAGTCTGTGTGCCTAGGAGTTGTCCCCAAATTCTGCATATGACCGAATTTGCACTCATAGAGCCCTCCCTGACCAGTGTGCCAACAGTTCAGACAGCAAAGGGAAAGAGGGAACATATAACAAGGCTCAGATTGTGTGACAATCCTAGCCCGTTGCATGTTTTATGTATGAGGCGTAGGGACTAACAATCCTCTTTCTTGTTCTCCACATTCCACCTCCCTCAGGTAACTGAAGCAGAAACCGTGGCCTTTGCCTCATGTTCATCTCCTGGACTCAGTGGTGGTTGGGCGTTGCTTTCTCAGCTCCAATTTTTCCAACTCACAGTTCAGTCTATTTCGACAGGTCTGTCTTGCAATCCCAACACTAGATTCAAACTCAGGAGAATTTACTTCTAGTTCTAGTTCTTCCTCAAAGTCATCATTTTAGGCAGCATAAAATTAAGTGTTCTTTTTTTTTAATTTCAATGTCTTTTATCTAAGAGTTAATAAGTTCACCCGGACTTAAGAAGCTTTGTAATAGATTTTCAAAATCTTTAATATTATTATTTATTATTATAGTGTTGGATTGCCACTACTAAGCTAAAAATGTCACTCAATATGCAAAATGAAGTGATAAGTAGCATGTGGCTTTTAAGAAGTTCATTTTATAAGCAGTTCATTATGAAAATAATCTCAGGTTATAGCCAGCTCTTAAGAGACCTGGGAAATAAGGTTTTAAAATCCAGGTACTTGCAGGCCATTAGAATCATTAAATTGGTAAAACATACTAAAATGCCAGCACAATAAGTGCTCCTTAGAAAATAATGACAAATTGTATTAATATTGGATTTCCAAAAGAGGGGGAAAAATTCAGTTGAGATTGACCTGACAACCATTCAATGACACTAACGCAGCACATGGGCTCTTACTGGGAGTTGTCAGGCTGGAAAGGGGAGAGGGGACTTGCTCCTTAGTGTGAGGGGCACCTGATGGCCATTTGCTGACATTTCTAACAAGTGGCAAAGTGCTGAGTCCTCACCTAGGGCTGTCCTCACACCCCAGGACAATGACAGCAGGCACTGTCCATTTTACAAAGAAGACAGCAGGCTCCAATTATCAGCAGTGGTCACTGAGAAATCAGGAAAGGATAGGAAGAAATCAGAAACTTTGACTGGAAACCTACAGGAATAATGGGAGCAGAAGGCAGCGATACCGCTGGAGAGAGCTGAGGGGACATGTGTGTGCAGCAAAGGCTATGGCAGTACTGACTCCCGGGGACAGGCAGCCACTGCGCTTCGGCAGAATGGTGACAGCTGGGCATGAGCAGCTTTGGCAAAGGGAGAAATCTCTGGACTTACTGTAAGTCCTGTGACACTATCATTTACCTCAATTAGCTCCAGTGACGAGAACACAGACGAAGGAATAGAAAGTGATCTCTGGCCCACACTATTCCCCAAAGTGCTCTTTTCTCATGCCAGCTTGAGGAATTCTCTGCTTAGTGAAATTAATGTCTGCCAGCAGGTGTGGGAGTGTGCTGGGCTTATGGGAGTTCATTGACAAGAATGTGACAAGAGTTATAAAAATAATAATGTAAAATAGAACAACATAAAAATTAAGAAGCATGACTATTTGCATTCAAAAATGTGTTTTCTCCTGCAGTAATATGAAGAAAGTCATGCATGTGCATGACTTATCTATATATAATCCAAAAATATACACGTTTCATGTTTAACTTAATTTTTTTCACTGAATTAAGTAATAGTCACTCATTATAAAATTCAAAATATCGAATGAAAAGCATTGAGGAAGTTCCTTTTTGGCAAATGTTCTCAGGTTAAATTCATTACACAAAATGGTCAAGTTGTGACTTTAAGGTCATGCCTTAATTTTTGGTTTGTTTGTTTGTTTACACCAGAATCAACACCCCCCAGATAAATCAGCAGCTACCACTGGGAATCATTCATAAGACTGTGCCTCAAACAAAAGTAATTAATCACCAGACCTGAAGGCTGGAAGAACTTTGAAGGACATTCTCGAGAAGAGTTCCAAATTGCTTTGAACAAGAAGCACATCCCTGGCTCGGGACTCACATTTTCTGGAATTTTCTCAACCAGCTTGAAGGTCCAGGCAAAAGCTGTTATAAGACTTAGAAATTTAGCTTTTGGCAAAAATCAATCACGCTATTAATTAAATTACCTGTGATTAGTATAGTATTTTCCATTGAATTGCTGGGCTTTTGGTGGTTATTTTGATTGCTCATATACCAGTGAAAACACACTGTGGCTTTGGTATGCTCAGGAGAAACAAAGTGCTGTGACAGTTATCCAGGCAGATCATCCCAAAACAGGGTTTAAACTTGAATTGCTCACCATGGCTTACAACACTGGGAAATGGCGGCAGATGTCTGCTTGAATTAATGTATGGAACCGCTCTTATCTGTGCATAATGTGGCAAATATCTACTAGTTCCTTTACTCACATACTCGGTCTGTCTTTCCTCTTCTCTGTGTTCAGTGAAATCCCAATAAGGGGGGAAAATGTTCCTAAGTATCATTTGGAAATGTATTTTAACCTGAGAACAAGGAAACAAACATATATAAATCAGCTAATCATCTTCAGTGACTTCTAGACATGCTAAATACAAATGTATAAGGTTTTTTTAAAAAGAGATTTTATTTATTTTTAGAAGACGGGAAAGGAGGGAGAAAGAGAGGAAGAGAAACATTGATGTGAGAGAGAAACATCGATCAATAATTGCCTCTTGTATGGGCCCCGACTGGGAACCAAACCCACACCAAGGCATGTGCCTTGACAATTGAACCAGTGACCTTTCACTTTTAGGGATGATGCCCAACCAACTGAGTGAGCCACACCAGTGACTACCAAATGTATGTGTTTTTAGTACCTTAAAAAAGATGTCATGACATGCACTGAAATACCATAATTTTTTAATAAATTCAATTTTATTTCCACTATAAATTCTTGGCAAAACTAAAGAGAATGTTGAGGAGAAAATTTGTTCCCGCTCTCTGAACTACATTATATTTTGAAATTTTCCATAGAACACTGAGTGACTTTAAAGGCTACCTGTTCTTGACAATTTGACTCTCTACTTACTTTAGAGCACTAGAGAGCACTCGGTTCACATCCAGGCTGTGCTGCTTTGAGAATGGCATTAGAAAGGTTTCAGAACCTCTCTGAGCCTCATTTTATTCATCAGTAAAATGAGGCCAATAGTAACTTCCGTAGCGGGAAGACTGTATTAAATTAGGTAATAGGATTACATGGGATAATGGGATTAAATGAAACCGACCTCTACTTTGGATGACTGAAGTTCTTAACTGATTGTCTAGTTTTCATAGCTGCTGAAGAAACAAATCTCAAAATGTAACTGAATGAAACCCTTGATGAATTGTGACTTAGTGGAATTGGAGGTTGTGTATCCTCTGACTGGCCACTTGTATCAGCCAGGATGAGCTAGGTTAATGCTACAGTAACAAAGAACTGCCAGATTTCAGGGCCACACACAATACAATTTTATTTTTCACTCTCTTCATGTCCAATACTAGACATTTCCATCACAACCACCACAGTGAAGAAAAGATAGAAAGTCACAAGTTGCATACTGGTTCTTAAAGCTTCTGCTAGAAGTGACACATGTCACAGTTCATTGGTAAAGCAAGTGACATGGCCACTCCTGACTTGCAGGAAGGGAAGCAATACAGCCCTACTCATGCATGAGAGGAGAGAATTGAAAATATGGTGAATGGCACCAAGGCTTTCTACATCACTTCAGTCCCTCTGGTCACATGGACCCACTGAGCACCACTTCTGACCTCTCTAGCTGCTTAGGGCTCTTTTGTGATAACCTGCAGATCAGAGTCCTGATGCTCCATTGCTTACTCCCACCATTTCCCACTGCCTTCCATACTCTAACAGAAATGCTATGCCTTTCCACATGATCACTGTGGCATAGGAGTGAATAAAAGACCTCAAGGCCAGAGCATCTTTGCCTCTTGTTGACCCTTTCGGGAAGCCCTGAGGGACTGTGGGGGTCATGGCAGTGCAGCTTCAGATCTCCAGTCTCAGCGAGCATCACTGGTAACAGCCCAACAGCCCTGCTCTGCACTAGGCCTGCTCTTTTCACAAGTTGCCTCTAGCCTGTGACTGAGTGGGGCAGGGTACTGAGACAGGCCTGTCCCAGCAGAAATGAAACTCCTGTGAAGGGGGATTATAGCTCAAGGACAGTCAATGGCCTTTTCAAACTTTGCTGAGAAATGCACGGTAGTCCTGTTACAGAACAGCTGAAGGGTGGGAGGGTGCAATTATTGGCCAACCCAGGGACACCAAAAACTATTACAGAGCAGATACACACACAGGGCCAATGGGGGTCACTATACACTATTACCGAAAGGACCCCCTACCAGGTTCATTATGTCCACCACCAAATAGGAAAGACGTCTCTCAATGCCAGAGATTTGTGAAAAGGAAAGGAAATGTTTAATGCTATACAGACTTAAAGTAGTGACCTATCATCTTCATCAAAATATCAAAGTCCTTTTTGGATACCCTTAGAAGCCCACAGTGCTTCCTTCTCCCCCTGCCCTAATTCAGGGCACAGTAACTCCGAAAAAGAGCAAACATCCATGTTTCAGGCCATTGGCACCATCAGCTGTGTCGCCGTCCAGGCAGGATCTCTAATTAATCCAAAGCCATGTGTCACCTTCTCATGGCCTACTGGCAAGAGTTCTTTCACCCTTCTTCCAGGCAAAGTCTCTCCTGCTTCCCAGGCCACACAGCCAAAGGGAGCACCCCAAAACCACGTGGTCCTCTTCTACCACATCTGCAGGGGTCCCCACTCTGGCCAAAACAGCATGGTTCTTCCCTCCACCAGAGCTGTGGGGGTCTGCACACTGACCAAAACATGTGGATTGCCTCCCTAATGGCTGCCATGTGTGGGTTTAAATCCCTGTACCAATCTTCTTCTGTACCCCCATTTCCGACTCTTCCTACAATCAGTTACACCTGCCAGCATCCCTGTATTATCCCAAGTTTACTGGGCTGCCATCGTGAGTCTGGGCAGGTATGGCCCCACGTCATGG
Source organism: Carollia perspicillata (assembly GCA_004027735.1). NCBI lineage: Eukaryota > Metazoa > Chordata > Mammalia > Chiroptera > Phyllostomidae > Carollia > Carollia perspicillata. The sequence continues at coordinate 9,673 of PVKM010026588.1, read as the reverse complement.
AGCCAATCCTGTCCAAGCTCTCACGCAGGCGCTGTCACCTGGGGGAAACTGCCCCCAGTTACATCTTGGGGGGAAGTCCCTTTCCATCCCCCTGGCTTAGAGCATGGCCACAGCTCTTTAACACATCTATGCAGCCAGTTAGAGATTATAGATATGTTAAATGACCATGCCATGGATTAGCTGCAAAGCTGCAGCTGTATAAAACAGCCCTGCATGCCCTGCTCCATGTGTCCCTTCCCCCAACTCACACCTGTTGAGGGAAGGAGTGAGGACATCTTATATGTCTCTCTAATATTTCCTAGACATCTTGAGTCCTGGACCCCATTCCAAATCCCTTTTTGGGGACCCCCTCTTGGCTGCACCCTGTCTCAGTCTGACATGATTTCATCCAACTTTTCTCCTTCCCCACTTCCTCCCTCCCTCTCTCCATCTTTCCTTCCTTCTTCCCTTCCTTCCTATTTCCCTCCCTCCCTCCCTTCTCTCTCTCCTTCATTCAAGATCACACTTGTCTTGCCACTTGATGGCTTTCCCATCCCCTCCCCGTGCCCTCCTGTTTTCCTTGGCAGGTATTTATTTCCCTTAATAAATTCCCTGGAACCAGACTAACACAGATGTGCTCCACCATGAGCACAATCGGTGGTGTGCTCCACCGATTAACTAAGATTGGTATCCCCAAAACAGAGATGAAACACAGGAGCAAGGCAAAGGGGATCTGCATAATGACGGTGAAAGAAAATTCCAGATACAGCTTCTGCGGGAGGTCTGGGAAGCATCCAGTACAGAAGGGAGCATTGAGAAAGCTCTGTCTGAGGGAGACGCCTCAGGAAGACGAACAATGATTAAATCATTAATGTGTTCACATTTCAAGAGAAGACATCAACTGGAAGAGCATTTGGGGGTTAATTAGTGATAACTACATAAAAGCGAAATAGAATAAATATATAATTATGAACTGCAGAGAAAACAAGAAGCGGAGAACTGGGTAGACAGTGGAGGAGGGGGAATTCCTCGTCTTCCACAGTGGGACTCCAGTAGAGAATGCCTAGGGATGGGAAATCAAGAAATAGCCATATCAGCATGGTTCTAGAGCTATGTTAGAAATGAATACCGAGGGTACCTGTTGAAAAATTTGACGCATTTTCCTTTAAGAAGGAGGAAATATTAGGGAGAGGTTGGGAATAGCTGTTTTTCACAATAGACCTGGAACAACAATTTCTTTCTTTAAACTACATGCATGTAAAAGAATTCTTATTAAATATAATTTATGTTGAAAGACAAAAATGAATTTATTACATAGAATTGTATACCTAAAACTTATATAATTTTATTAACCATGTCACCCCAATAAATTTAACATAAGATTAATTAATCAATTAAAAGGAAAAAAAGACCAAAAAAAGTGAGCCTTACAGTGGATTGGAATGCCTTGCTTCAAATCCTACCTTCTTCACAAACGATGCCCACATTGGTTAACTCTCTGGACCTCAGTGTTTTTGACCTTGCTGGGGAAGATAGGAACACCAACCTCACAGAACTGTGTAAGGATTTAGTCGGATGCCACTTTGCATGGCACATGATGAACCATGCAGAAAGGGTGATCCGTCCTTCTGTGCACTCTCATCTGCCTCCTGGCACTATTGACGCTGCAGTCCCTGGTGGGAGAAGCTCCCAGCACAGCGTCCAGAGCAGCCCTGGGGCTCAGGGTGTGGGCCCATAGCCTCCGGAGCCTCACAGCCTGGGTTTCAGTCCCCGACCGCCATTTCTCAGCTCTATGACCCTAGAGATTGACTCAACTTCTCTATATATGGTTATACTACCTATGAATTAGGGAAATAAGAGAACCTACTCCGCCCCATGGTTCAGGCAGGAATAAAATAAGTAGCAAGTGCATAAAGCATTAGAATCAGTGCCTGGAACCCAGTGACCACTGCACAAATGCTGGCTATTTTTACTTTTTTTGCTCTAGAACAACAGGGATATCTTTTAATCATTAAAAGACCTACCTGCTAATACACTTACTTAGAACATTTTAGAATATAAGTCAGGAAAACCTTGTGACAGAGGTAACCATTAACTCTTCCCTCAATTTCAGCATTATTCTTAGAGGATGCACACATTTAATTTCTCTACCAACCTCTGTGCAAGGAAAAAGAGTGGTGGCTCTGGAATCAGGCCACCCTGGTGTCAAATCCCAGCTCCACTGCTTACCAGAGGGACGGCACTGGGCAGAGCAAGAGATGCCTTCACTTCCCTTTCATTCCGTTTCCTCGTCTATAAAAAGAGGCTGGGATAAAACTGAGTTCTCGTAAGGCTACGGTAAGGGTCAAATCTGAAATCGCTTGTATAGCACTTATTGTCATGCCTGGAATACAATTAAGTTCCCAACAAATGTCAAATGGTGTTATTAGCATTCTCATTATTGAAATATTTCCCTTCAGTCAAGACCTTGATCAAGACATACTTATATTGATTCCTGATTCTTCCAGTGTTCACTTACTTGATGTTTCATAGTTGTGTCCCTTATTATTTATTTATAGCCTGTGGTAATAAATGTGTTGTTTCCTTATCCTAAACGTATTAGCTAGGATGCAATCCTCTTAAGAAAAACTCCATAGCATAAGACATTAAACAGACTGTAGGTGCCAAGAAAATATCTGTGGGGTTTTTTTCCTGATTGATGAGGCTTTTGCGTGGCTCTGTGTGGTACATGGAAAGTAACAACAAAAAAGATAATAATAACAGGTATGTCTGAGTGCTTGCTGTGTGCCCAGGATTTCACAAGCCTTTCAAATCACTGGGGCAGCCACAGTGAAAAGCTGGTATGTGCACCAGTTATCTTTTCCTGCCTCAAAACTTGGTGTCTTACACCCACAACACCTGATTTTTTTAAACATATCTGTGGATTTGTTGTTTAGACCATCTGCAGCGCTACCTTAAGCTTATGCCCGCAGCTACATTTAGCTTTCAGGTTGTAAGGGGCTGGACTCAGCTGAAAGATCTAGGAGCCGTTTCTCTCTGCCCAGAAGGCCTTTCCTGCCAAACTTCTTCCCAGAATGGGCGCTGCAATGCACCTCCCTCTCCACCCTGGGCAAGCTTACATCTCGCTTGCTGTGCTCTCTTTGCCTGTTTCATGTGCTTTGATGTCCTGTTGGCCAAAGAAGTTCTGGGCGAAGTCTAGATTCAACGTGGGAGAGGAATTCACACAAAGGAGTGATACATCAGGGCTACTCCTGCAGAAATCTACCAAGTGTGACGTCTCTTTTTCACAAATAAGGAGAACGTGGCATGTAGGCATTATCTTGTCTGGGTCATACAGCTGGTGTGCGATGGTAGAATTTGATCCAAACATGGCTCATTTCATTTTCTTCTTAGTTCTAGCGAGCTGCTAAAATCAATTAGGATTTTTTTTCTGCAATAGTCTCCCCTTACCCTAGGGGGATATGTTCCGAGCCCCAGTGGATGCCTAAAACAGCAGCTAGTACTGAATGCTGTATATGCTATGTTTTTCTAATGCCTGCATATATATGATAAAGTTTAACTTGTAAACTAGGGGCAGTAAGAGGTTAACAACAATAACTCATAATAAAATAGAACAATTATAATAATATACTGTAGTAAGAAGTTATGTGAATGGCTTTGGGGCTATTATTAAGTAAAGTAAGAGTTGCTTTAGCACAAACACAGAGGTGCTGAGACAGTCGACCTGGTCACTGAGATGGCTACCGAGTGACTAACAGGTGGGAAGCGTTGACAACATGGGGACACTGACCTAAGCAATGACTCATGTCCCAGGCTGAATGGAGTAGGACTGCAAGATTTCATCACGCTATGCAGAATGGTGCACAATTTAAAATGTATGAATTGTTTATTTCTGGGATTTTTATTTAATATTTTCAGACTGCAGTTGAACAGGAGTAACTGAAACTGGAGAAAGCAAAGCTGCAGGCAGAGGCAGGGGAGTTACTATTTTAGCATTTTTGGTTGGGTAAAGTCAATGAAGTGACAAGATAAACCCACAACTTGACTCTACGTTCTGCTTCTCACATCATATACAAGAGAGACAGTGTGGTAGAGGCTGTGGGTTTGCTACTCAAAGCCATTCACCTCACTGTCCTTTGTTCCCCCACTATCAAGACTAGAAAGGTAATTGTGAGCCTCCTTTACAGCTGGGCATTATGGGGCAAAGTTCTGAATTGTGAGAGGTATGCAGATTTTCCTGGGAGGACTGCACTTTCCAAATATGTAAAGACAGAAAAGAGGGAGAGAAAGAGAGAGATTCTTCAGGATAAGGTATACAAAGAACTGCATATATTTAATGTGTACAATCTGGTGAGTTTGGACATGTGCAAACACCCATAAAACCATCACCAATATTAAGAAAATGAACATATTCATCATCTCCAAAACATTTCTTGTGCCCCTTCCCTTTTCCCTTCCTTTCTTTCTTTCTTTCTGTGTGGTTATAACATTTAACAGGAGATTATTGCCTTAACAGATTTTTAAGTGTACGATACAGTATTGTTAACTATGGGCACAATGTTGTTCAGCAGACCTCCAGAACTCATTCATCTGGCACAATTAAAACTTTATACACACTGAACAACAATCTCCCCCTTTTTCTAAACTTGAACATGGAGCTGCCTGGAGAGGCAGCAAGCATACTCAAACCATGACAATAATAAGTATAAAGCAAGTATGATGGCTCAGAAATCAGAGAAGGAAACTGGATCCTTGAAGATGTTCCTAAGGAGCTGCATTAGCCCCCAATCCTCTTCAGTGCCTATTTTTATGTGAGCTAAATATAAGCTCAATCACGGATACCGCTATTAATTGCCCTCGCTGTATCTCACAGCTGAATGTAACCCAACTGCATTAAGATACTGAGCGTCATTTCACAAGAACGAAGTTGACATTGCAGAAGTTTTTCAAGCAATTGACTAAGTAAACAACCCAACAGCTTGAGCTAAACTGTTATAATGTCGACTACTTCATTTTGGCAAAACTGATTCTGTCTTGCTGAGGAAGGTGACAGTTGCCAGAATTACTGAGATAATTAAGTCACTGTTGTCCACCCCTTTGGTTCTGAGACAGAGCCAGTGGCATCCGTCAGGTGAGCCTCAGGCACATTACATGGTCAAGCTAGCACGAGACGGGCTTTTCCACTCGGATATTGTAACTTACTGAAATGGTGGCAGAACAGATTTAAATACATATGTACATGGTTCGTATAGGAACAGGTAATATAATGGATAATAAATTTCTGAATATTAGTGTTGAATGATCTAAACGTCTCAAATATATCATGTGAACTAAAAATGACTTTTACAATTTAATAGAAAGGTAATTTATGATCCAATGACCAACATCAAGTGTGTTAAATTAAGCATGGGGTCTTTGTAAGCCAGAAGTAAAAATAAAAACTTATTTTGGATTATTCTACAACATACACACTATTTCCACAAGAACAATTTTAAAGGTATGACCTCAGGTAGCTTCAGTCCACATGCCTTTATTTTCTGGTCAACTGCAGGGCATGGTCATTAACTGACAATCCCACCATCACATTAAATCATGTGGCCTGTAGTGGAGAATTCAGCCCCTTTGTAAAAAATTTATTTCATCCTGGGTGAAAAAGAGGAACATTGTTAGAGTAGAAAGGAACCATTTCTGGTCCAATGGTTATTTTCCCTTTTTTCACCAGGAAGAGGTTACGTAATTGTAAAGAAAGAGAACAAAAAAGAGAAACACCCTGGTCAAGTAAAAGAGAATTTAATGATATTTCAATTTTATTGGTAAAACGTCTTCTGTTCAAAGAAAACTGAAGTGGGACTTTTGTGGACGGTGGAGTCCAGGGCCCCATTCTGTGTTTATATGCAAGTCAGAGAGCAGAACTATTTGGATCATTTCAGGAGAAAACGAACAACCCTATCATATCTCCAAGTGGCCAGAATTTTGTGCGGATTATCTCAGTATTTCTTTGCCTAACCTGAAACCAAAATGAAACCACATTATTCAGCATATCAGGTTAATATTCAGCACAACATGGTTAATTCTTTCTCAGGATAGTTAACAACTATTACTTTTCATGGTGTGAGAAATGTATGTATTTGGCTGGTACAAATTGTTATTATACTATCTTTGCTGGAGTCCTAACAACAGAACTTCCCATCAAGGTGGACAGCTAGAGACTCACACAGGGTGAGAAAACACAGAGCACCACCAAGCAGAAGGCAGGTGGTAACAGCATTGTAGAAATTGTGTAGCTTGTTGCTGGTACACCGTGGATAGCAGTTACCATAATAATCCTCCTCGATGATGAGCAAAGACTGCATTATTCACTATCCCGTCCTCAGAGGCCAGAGCTGTGCCTGGCACCTGGCTCACTTCAGCACAAATGAACTAAAGTAACTGAATCTGGTTGAGACATGTAGAGTGTGGGCATCAATAGGATGTCAAAGAAGAAAATGCCTCCATACAGTTGGAAATATGAGTCCAGAATTTGAGACAAATCCTGCCCAAGGATATTTATTTGGGAATTATTCCTATATAAAGTGGGGGTTCTGTTGGTTTTGTTTTTAAAATAATACTTCCCAGACACAGTGTTAGGCCCTTATCCGCATTATCTCCTTCATTTTTTTTAAATTACTTTATTGTTGTTCAATTACATTTGTCTGCGTTCTCCCTCACCACTCCCCATGCCCAGCCAAACCCCCCTCCCTCCCCTGCTTCCACCCTCCCCCTTGGTCTTGTCCGTGGGTCTTTTAGAGCAGTTCCTGAAAGCCTTTCCCTCCACTGTCCTCTCCCCCATCCCCTCTGGCTGCTGTTAGAGTGTTCTTAATTTCAGTATCTCTGGTTATATTTTGTTTGCTTTTTTCTTTTGTTGATTACGTTCCAGTTAAAGGTGAGGTCATGTGGTATTTGTCCCTCACCTCCTGGCTTATTTCACTTAGCATAATGCTCTCCAGTTCTATCCACACTGTCACAAAGGGTAGGAGCTCCTTCTTTCTTTCTGCTGTGTGGTATTCCATTGTGTAAATGTACCATAGCTTTTTGATCCACTCAGTCATGTGCTGATGGGCACTTAGGTTGCTTCTAGCACTTGGCTATTGTAAATTGTGCTGCTATGCATTATCTCTTTTAAATTCAAATGAATTAAAGAGAGTTCCAGCAACTTGCTAAGGCCTCATGGCACTTGGAGGGACAGGAAAAAGGGATGAGGCAAATAAGTGGGGGCAGGGGAAGATGTGAGCTCCACTTGCTGTAATGGGCCCCAGGACAATGCTCTTGACCATAATCCATTCTATGTTGCCCTATGGATAGACCTTGAGAACCCAGTGGAAAAACCACCTGGACACCAGCTCATGGCTGTTACCTGGGCCCTTCCCTGACTTCTCTCTCTGAGCAGCCAGTTGAGGGTGTGCCAGTCTCTTTCTCCTGGTTTCTGGTTTGAAATCCCCTTCTCAACTACTTTTATATTCATTCATTTATCTCTTGTCTTCGAATAAACTGTTATGTGAAAGCAGCTCAAAGTAGATTGGTCCAATTTATAATATAGATGAATGAGGAGTAGGGGAGTGGGAGGGGCAGTATCCCATCTGTCATTTTGTCACCCTCCATGGGGACCCAAGAGATGCCTCAGCAAATGCTCAGATTCCACATACAGGACTGTCACATTGTGACTTGTTAGCAAGGAAGGAGAAACACCGCATGACCAGTCTATTCTGAGCTGGGCAGCATTTGAAATTACCCCACTACTTCCAGTACCACCCTGCAACCTAGTATTTCAAGTGAAGTTCACTGGGAGAATTAACTGCAAAGCATAGAAAACAGCTTCTAAAGAAAAGGAGAGTCCCACAGATTTCCAGAGACTAAGAATTCCAATGGCCTTTTATCAGGAAAATAGGAGGAGGAAAGAGTCTCTTATAAAAAACCCTTGTTATTGACATCACACAACAAGATCTCCGAGCCAGGGCGGACATTTGAAGTTGCTTTTCCCAGAGTGGTGGAGGGCTTTGCTCTGACCCAACGGGACACTTTTGCAAAGTGGTTGGCTGATGTTCTGGAATGTAGTCTGCGGCTGTTCAGTGAATTCTTCCCTCTGAGCAAACAAACTGGCTCTAGAGGTGATAGCACAGAGCCACTTACCCCCATTAGCAACCCCAGCCAAGCAGGCAGCCCTGCCCGGAGAGCAGAAAAGGCTGAGTTATTTTTAAACATGCTCAGTTGAATATCTGTCACAATTTGTGATTTCCTAACAATAAAAAGAATTGTACAACTGTTAAAATTACACGAGAATTCAGAAGAAAGCATACCAAAAAGGGAAAGAGGCAACAGAGGGCAACACACACATTGTAAACGAATGCAAACCGTGAAAGCCCGTTCAGAGGAGTCTATTTCCATCTTTGTAAAGTCCTAGTAGCATCTAGTCTGAGAAGGAGAGAACTATGACTTTTGGTGATGTTCAGAGGAATGCATTGATGTAATGTTTTTCTCCCAACTGGCTTCTTGTATTTTTAAAAACAAGTATGTTCCAAACTAGGTTTTAGGAATGTGTTTATGAGGCAGCCTGAATGCAGGGCCCAGGAGATGATAGCAAGTCAGGGAGGCGGAGGTTTCTCAGCTTCCCATGGTGGTAGCGCCTGCTGAGTCGGTGTAAGTCAACATGACAGGCTGGAAGTCCCACAGCCCTGTTCCATGGGCACTTCCGCAGACAGTCGTGGCAGGGCACCGGGCCCCCCACAGATGTCCTACACAGACATAGAGGTAAGAGCTGCAGCCTTACCAGTAAAACTTTACAATGAGTCCACATTTCAATTACAGTGTAAAATTTCCACCCCCTTTACACTTGATTATGCAACACAAACTTCTTTTTCTGAATGGCGTCTGAAATCAGCAATTCTCACATAGTGAAGAGGGGGAAATGGGTCTGACTTTTAATGCCTGACATTATTTCCTAATAAAATTTGCTTTTTAGTAAATCTAGTATGACAAGTCAATATTAACGTCAGGCCTTGCTTTAAAAAGACTCACCAGGTTTGGCCTGCAGGAAGCATTATTTACCTGAGAGATAGTCATTTCTTAGACAAGGTGTTTCATCTGTAAATGAGGAAATGAGTCAGCTTTACTAATTGTTACCTCACCGTTGGTGTTTTGTTATTCAGCAGGAATGGGAACACATTTTGTTACTCACAGAAGCCTGGATTACCAAGCACACAGGTCACTGTTAATACCTCCTCTTCAAACAACTACAGGTTCTGTTGTCAAAGATCTTAACAGTCTCTCTAATTGGAAAAATGCCCAGCTGGTCACAAGATTGCATGACTCACTGCAACCGCTCACCTTTAGCCAAACACAGGCTGAAAGAACAAAATCAGCCCAACGACGTCATCTCTTCTCCACGTATCTTGAACATAGTTTAGATACGGAGGTTGTTGAGTAAGAAAGACAGAAGCTTTCCAAGGCGAAGAATGTGTCTGAAATACTTAGGAAAGAAAAACATTTCAGGGTTATGTTTGAATGCAAACACCAGACATGCCCCAGGAATTCAGGGTGTGTGGTCTTTGCCGTTACAAAGTATCCCACATGGTTTTAAGACCTATAAACTAGTCACCAGGGTTGGTCAAAGTTTAACTCAACTGAAATATGTTGGGCTTAAGTAACTATTAAGAATGTC